>JAAVUI010000046.1:0-77924 GCA_014899075.1 Fusarium goolgardi | reverse complement strand
GGGGGGGGGGGGGGGGCTCTCGTTCACGAGAGCCCCCCCCTCTTAGGGTTTTATATTTCTAGTTATAGCGAGGAGCGAAGTTCCTCGCTATAGCTATATAAAGCTAAAAGCTAAAGCTAGCTATATAACAGGCGGCAATTCTATTATACTTATACTACAGCAACTGCTGTACCTTTGCATGGCTGGCTGTATATAGCCAGCAGCTGCTATATAACTAATTACAAGTATTGCTTATATAAGCAGCAGGTCGGCTACAAGCTGTATATATACACATATAATTAGAAATTTTATATTAAAAATTTATATATGAAACACTTATTTAATACATTTATTAATTTTGATGCACCTATGCCTTGAGGTATATATTTCCAAGACAGTGCGACTCCTCAAATGGAAGGATTAGTGGAACTTCATGATAATATTATGTACTATTTAGTTTTAATTTTATTTGCTGTAGGATGAATATTATTTTCTATAATGAAAAATTTTGCATCAAGTAAAACACAAATATCACATAAATACTTAAATCACGGTAGATATGTGCCGACTCAAAAGTGTTTTAAGTTAGAGCGGGCTAGTGCGCAGCACTACTCCATATATAAATTTTTTTATAATCACCGGTCTTACAGTACAACATCCTCTTCCCATATTAGTAACGTAAAGTTTTACGAAGATGCTTTTTCAATGAGAAAATTAATTATTAAGGATAATAAAGATAAATCAGGAATTTATAAATGAACCAATAAAATAACGAATGATATATACATTGGACAATCTATAAGTTTAGCTAAAAGATTTATTAGATATTTTAACCTTAGTTATCTAAAAAATAGAGAAACTCTTGTAATAAGTAGAGCTTTAATTAAATATGGGTATTCTAATTTTTCACTTGAGATATTAGAATATTGCGATATAGCTAATTTAACAGAAAGAGAACAATACTACATGGATAAATTAAATCCAAGATATAATACTTTAAAAATAGCGGGTTCTTCATCAGGCCATAAGCTTAGTGAAGAGACTAAGACAAAAATTAGTGGCGCGGCGCAAGCTCGCTCTTCTTTAAAAGGAGGAGGGCTCCGCCTACATATTCAAGAAAAATCAGCTTTATATGGCCGTACTCATACAGAAGAAACTAAAGCTCTTATGTCTTCAAACAGAGCTGGGCGCCCTAATGAAAATAACCCATTATTTGGTAAAACTCATTCGTTAGGGGCGGCTTCGCCGCCTACTAAAGAGTTAATGAGACAAAAGGCTTTAGGTAGAAAGCATTCTGAAGAAACTCTATTAAAAATGAGTACTAGTAGAGGTCATCTTGTCTATATACATGAAAAATGTGATTCAGAAGGATTTAAATTAATAGGTAGTTTTGTTTCAATCAGAAAAGCCGCGAAATTTTTAGATATTAGTGCTAATACTGTAAGACTTTATATAAATTCAGGTGAAATATTTAAAGATAGATATAAATTTACTGGAGAGCGTTAAACTTAAAAAAACTATGAGTAAAATTCCACTATATGCTGGAAACCCCTAAAGCCTTTAGGTACTATAAAGATGACGGCGAGCTTGCGCCCTCGATATGCTTTATCAGTGATAACCCTAAAGGATGTACAATGGATTATCAGCAGGAAACCACCAAATATAGACAGAGCGAGCTTGCAATGAAAGACCGCCCTATATTTCAGTAGGACCCTTAGAGACTAAACGTGGAAACCTTATATAAATATAAGGTAAGATATAGTCCAGTTAAGTATGAAAGTACTTAAGAATCGACATTAATCGAATTAATATGAACTATCACTCCTGCAGTTATATTAATATTAATAGCTTTCCCTTCTTTCAAATTATTATATTTAATGGATGAAGTTAATGACCCTTCTATGACTATTTTAGCTGAGGGACACCAATGATATTGATCATATCAGTATCCAGATTTCATAGATTCAAATGAAGAATTTATAGAATTTGATTCTTATATAGTACCAGATTCTGATTTAGAAGATGGAGGATTAAGAATGTTAGAGGTTGATAACAGAGTAATAGTTCCTGAATTAACACATATAAGATTTGTAATAACATCTGGTGATGTTATTCATAATAAATAGTAATGATTATCTATTTAGAGTGAAAAAGAGCCAAACTCCGGGGAAGCCCTAAAGCTTTAGTAACCAAAGCAACAAGGAAACTTGTTGACTGGCTTGATTAATGACTCAAGGTATGGTAATATCACTAAAGATGAAGGTATGATTAGATTTATACTTGAAATGGGTAATCGCGGATCTAAATCAGTAATTTATAATATAGTAATATGGGTAGCTTTTTACAGGATATTACGCCTATGGCGTAATACACCGTAGGAGTATCTACATAATATTATAGCTTATACAGGGTTACTGTAAAAGAGCAACGAGTAGATGGTTCTTCAATGTAGGGCGATATATATAAATGTAGCTCTAACATTGTAAGGTGTACTCTAGTCGCCGGGAAACCGGTTCTTGGGAGAACTAAGTAACCCAAGATTAAAGTTACCACTTAACTGTCCTACACTGCATAAGCTAAGTAATAAACCCCCGTATGTTTCGTGGTGCGAAATTAAACTACTATATTAATTATTTTATAGTTGGGGTTTTCTTTATTCTTTATATGATTTTCTTTTCAAAGGCTAAATCTTTCATTGTTTATTTCATGTTGAAGCTTGCTTATTATAATAGCAAGTATGTAAGCTATAAATTAACTCAGATTATTTCTATTTTCTTAGGTCAATATATGAGCTATATTTCTGTAGCTGAATATGATAAAGGTAGATCTCCAGCTTATGCTGGTACGAAAGTACCTTTTAATATTAATTTAAGTAGCCAAGTTAAATTCTATAGTACAACACCTAATAAAACGACTTTCAAAGATTCTAAAGATATTACTGCAGATGTATTAAATAAACTACTAAAAAATCCAAAAGTTTGTATAACAGAAGCTGAATTATCTAGGCTTAAAGCTATACCTGGTGTTAGATTTGATTTACCTTTAAATGAACAAACTATTAGTGCTTTTGAAAGTTTAGTAGGTAAACCTAACACCAGAGGTATAAAAGCAGGTGTTTATATATTTACACACATTGCGTCAGGTGCTAAGTATGTAGGTTCTAGTAACAGTCTATCTAGAAGACTAGACCAATATTTCTCTTTTAAGCATTTTAACCAGAAAAATTCAGGTTTACTTCTACCTTTAATTAAAAAAGAAGGTTTTGAGGCGTTTAGACTAGAAGTTATGGTTATGCCGGATAATATAGGCTTAGAATTCAATACATCAAATAATTTAAATTTTAATTTTTCTTACTTATTTTTAGAGCAGTACTACTTATTACAGGATAAATTTAATCTTAATACCCAAAGAATAGTTAATTTTAGGGTTGATCAAGGTAAGACTGTGTATCTTTATAGCTTAGATGGTAAAATTTTATATTATTGCGGTTATTCTTTAAATGTAATTAAAGGTGTTTTAGGAATACATTTTGTTACTTGCACTAATTGTATAAAAACTGGTGAGAGTTATTTAGATTTTTTTAGAATATCAACCGATCGTTTAGTTGGCTCAGAGAAAACCAAACTGAGTTTACAAGAATTGTTGAATTTAATAGAGATGAAAAAGAAAGAAGCGCTAGAGAAAAGTTCCAGATCTAAATTTAGTAAAGCTGTAGTTATTCGAAAGGAAGATGAGGAAAAAACACTTGAATTCCCTAGTATAACTTTGACTATTAAGTATCTAAACAGCATAGGTATATCTGCAGACAGAAATCCGTTAGCTAAACATTTAGATACTAATAAATCATATAAAGGATATATTTTTTCAAAAGCTTAAATGTAGGAGTTTTAAAACTTAATAATTTAAGTGTTCGTCTTTTGCTTGTCCATCTTTAGGTATAAAATGTGATGCTTACCCAGGTAGATTAAACCAAGTATCAGTTTTCATAAATAGAGAAGGAGTATTCTATGGTCTTTAATACATGGCCAAAACTGTAGTGAACCTATGGTTATAAATCATCAAATTGCGGGAACACCCTAAAGAAATCTTAACCAAGTAAGTATGGTAACATAACTTATGGCACAGGTAATGACTCGTGGTACGGTAAAATCAAGATTTATTATTCAATGGGCAATCCGCAGCCAAGTACCAATTGGAAGTAAGCTTTTATTTGGTATGCAGTTCATCGACTATACGGTGGTTGGTATTATTAGTATTAATAATGCTTAAGATATAGTCAGACCCTACCCGAAAGGGTACAGAAAAGTATGAGTCTTTTACCATATTTTTTGTTAATTAGATATAATTGAGGTTATTATATTTAGGGACCCTACAATAGTTTGCTAAACTTATTTTTAATGTAAGCGCTTAAAGGTGATATAAATCACTTATTTTTCATAAACTGTTGTAACATTGCATGATACAACTAGTAGAAGTGTTTTTAATAATCACTTGTTATCTGATAAGCGTATAGGACTAAGTACTATAGCAGCTTTACCTTTAACAAGACATTTTAGTTCAATCAGATCTTTAGTCAGTAATTCTGAAGCTTTAGCTTCAGATCATATTAATAGTGGAAAACCTACTACTTTATCCGTAATTAATAAAGTATTACTCCATCAAAATTTAGTAGTTACTGACTCTAAATTAAAAGAATTATTAAAAGTTGAAGGTGTAGAAATAGAACTTCCTATATCTACACCGAAGGATAAGGAGCTTTTAGCTGAATTAACAGGTAAATCTAAGTATAAAGGTTTCTCTGGAGTATATATGTTTATACATAAAAATACAGGTGATAAATATGTAGGTTCATCCAACCTACTAAGACGTAGAATGGACTACTATTTTAACGGAGGCGCGAAGCTCCATCCTTTAGCAGGTAAATTTTTACCTTTACTATATAAAGAAGGACTAGAAGCTTTTAAATTAAGAATATTTAAGTTAGATAGTAATAAATTTAGCAGTCAAGACGCTTTAATATTAGAACAATTTTATTTATTAGATAAAGAATTTAACCTAAATACATTAAGAGTTGTTAACGCTGGATCTTCAAAAGGTGATCCTGTATATGTTTATGATCTAACTTGCAGTATTCTTTATTATCACGCTAAATCTAGAATTGAATTAAAAAGAGTATTAAATATACACACTGAAACTAGTAAAAAGTATGTAGATTCTAAATTACCTTATCTTAATAAGTTCTTATTATTAAGCTATCCTATACCTACAGCTTTAACAAGCGATATTTGTTTAAAGGAATTATTAGGTATAATGCAAGATGAAAGAAAAGATACTTATAAGTTAGGTACTCGTACAAGTATTCCAGTAGAATTAGAGATCATAGAAGGGAATACATTTGTGAGCGAAGCTTCCAAAGGTCATACTTTAAAATTTGATTCTTTAACTTCTTGTATGGAATATTTAAGAGGATTAGGATTAACTATTAAAAGAGACACTCTAACTAAATACATAAAAATTGAAAAAGTGTTTCATAATTTCTTATGTAAATACTCCGATAAAACTTTACCTAAAAACTTTGACGAAGTAGGATTAATAATTGATGAATATAAAAAGTTAAAAGTAGATACAGATTCATTAAGGCGCAAGCTCTTAATAGAAAAAATAAACCTATATTAGTTAAAGGAGAAAATAAGGATAAAGAATTTGACAGTATAACTGAGGCAATTAAACACTTTGATAATTTAAACATAAAATTAGCTAGAAAAACTTTATATCTTCGTTTAAAAGACGGAAAAATATATAAAGATTATTATTTTACTTATAAATAATGATAAGTTCAATATAATCTTTACTAACATTAAAAAATTAGTAGGGAATCGCAATGTTCAGAAATATGTGGAATTCTTCACAGTTCAATGCCTATAGTTATAGAATCTGTAAATATAGATAAATTTGTGCATTGACTATATTCAGTTTAATAGTGCGAGTGTCGCAAACGGCGAACTATGATTGCCCGGCTATGCTCCCGATTGTAAAAAAAAATAAAGTTCTTTATTTTTTTTTATAGTTGGATTTTTTTCTCCGAAGAGCGAGCTTGCGCCGCGCCTATATCCGTAGGAATAGTCTACGCGCAAGCTATTCGTTATGGAAAAGGGCTAGCTTCGCTAGAGAATTAGTCGCCCCTTCTTTATTTTTTTTTTATTTATCGCTAGCTTGCCGATTTCTTCAAAATCGGCAAGCTAGCGCTACTTATTAAAAAAAGGGATATTAGTTTAATGGTAGAACAAGATGGTACGGTCATCTTGATTGTAGTTCAAGTCTACAATATCCTTAGTACAATTATAGGTAATTTTGTTTATCAATAGTTATACTTATAATTATGGGTTTGCTATGCATAGCTTGCGTATATATACTAGCTTACTATAGTGAGGCTAATAAAGGCGGGCGAGTAAAGGTGCGGCTGATTAGGGGTGGGTAGGCATATTTCTTCGAATATTCGTTTCACGAGAAACTTAGTCTACATCAATAAAAAAAATAAGGTGGGAACGAGAGCTTCGCGGCGCGAACAAAGTTCGAGGGTTATTTTTTTTTACGCCTAGAACGAAGTCCCTTGAAGGCGCAAGCTCTAAAATATGTTTAGAGCTTGCGCCTTACTATCCGCCCCTGCTACTCGCACGCAGACTAGGTAAAGCTCATAATTATAGGTGGGGCGGCTGCTTTATAGTAAGCTAGCCCACCACCGAACAATTAGTAGTTTTAGATAAAATATGAATTTAACTTTAGTACTTTTTTTAATAGGAATCTTAGGGTTTGTATTTAATAGAAAAAATATAATATTAATGCTTATTTCTATAGAAATAATGCTATTATCTATAACATTCTTAATATTGGTAAGTTCTGTTAATATCGATGATATAATAGGACAAACATATGCTATATACATTATAGTAGTTGCTGGTGCAGAATCTGCTATCGGTTTAGCTATTTTAGTAGCTTTTTATAGACTTTCGTCTCTTAAATTTAACCATCTATCCTTTAGTTATGCAAAGGCCAGTAAATTACCTGCTGTAAACTTAATAAAATGGCGCGCAGCTCCATCTGTAGGAATAAGAAATTATTCTACAGTATGTTCTTCTAATTGTAAAAATAATTCAATTGACCCTTGATTCATTACTGGGCTTTTTGATGCTGAAAGTTCTTTTGTAGTTACTATTTTAAAAAATCCTAGATACAAAACAGGATGAAATGTTCAAGCAAGAGTTCAAATAAAAATGCATGAAAGAGATAGAGATTTAATGACTCAAATTCCAAAATTCTTTGGAGGTATAGGGTATATATCAAACCCTAATAAAAATACTACTGTAGAATTTAGAGTTAGTACTATGAAGGATATAGTTAATGTAATTATACCTCATTTTGATAATTACCCACTGTTAACTAAAAAATACTCTGACTATGTGTTATTTAAAAATATTATTAAATTAATGTTAGAAAAAAACCATAGTACTTTAGAGGGAATACAAAAAATAGTTAATATTAAAGCATCTATGAATTTAGGTTTATCGGATGTACTGAAAGGTGCTTTCCCTGAAACTATGCCAATAGTAAAAGAGGCGAATTATATCAAGGATATCCCTGAAGAATGAATGGCTGGGTTTTCAACAGGAGAATCAAATTTCTTTATTACTATTCAAAATTCTAAAACTAAGAGTGGTATAGCTGCCTCATTACGTTTTTCTATAGCTCAAGATTCTAGAGATTTATCTTTATTAGAAAGCTTTGAAAATTTCTTTGGTTGTGGGTATGTGGCTAAATATCAAAATCGTGCAGTTTGTGAATTTATCGTTACAAAAATTGATCATATAGTTAATAATATAATTCCTTTTTTTGATGAACATAGTATAAGAGGGTCAAAATATCCAGACTTCTTAAACTTTAAAAGTGCTGCTTTAATTATTAAAAATAAAGAGCGAGCTTGCGCCTAAAAGAAGAAGGATTAAAACAAATTTTACAATTAAGAAATAAAACTACAGTGCAGGTTAATACTGAAACTAAAAATAATCATGGGCATGATTAGGGCCCCAGAGAAATTAGGTCAAAAAAGGTGGAGTGAACCTTCACCTAGTCTTTATATAAAGGCAAAATCTTCAAATTGCGGGGAACTCTTAAAGACAAATCTACCAAGTTAATACAGTAATGTAATTAATGGAACAGGTAATGACTCGTTGTAAGGTAAAAACGATTTGTATAAAGAAATGCAATAGATAATCCGCAGCCAAGTACCAAAACACTTATAATTACCGGTATGCAGTTCATCGACTAAATGGAGGTTGGTAAATAATTACAATAAATTATTTGCTTAAGATATAGTCAGGCATAACTTAAAGGTTATGGAATATCCCCAGCCCACCTAAGGGAATTAAATTCCTATGGTAAAGGGGAGAAAACGAAGAGGAAGTATTGCAATAGAATATAAATAATGTATTTAAGTATAATTATATTACCTTTATTAGGATCTATAGTGTCCGGTTTTTTTGGTAGAAAAGTCGGTGTTACAGGTAGCCGTATTTTAGGTTGTTTAAGTATAATGATAACAACAATATTAGCTATTATTAGCTTTTTCGAAGTAGGATTTAATAATAATCCGGTTTCAATTAATTTATTTAAATGATTAGATAACGAATCATTTAATATGGTATGAAACTTTCAATTTGATAGTTTAACAGTATCAATGTTAATACCTGTATTAATAATCAGTTCTTTAGTTCATTTTTATTCAATAGGATATATGAGTCATGATCCTCGATGTTACGTTAGGGGAAAACGTAATTGTGGGGATAAACTGTCAAACTCCGGGGAACTCCTAAAGCTTAAGGTACCAAGCTATAGTTGAAAAACTATAAGTGGCTGAATTAATTACTCAGGTAAGGTAACAAGCCTTAAGATTTGTGAAAACAAAATGGACAATCGCGGATCTAAGTCAACAGTATTTAAAAATACTGTTGTAAAAGAGCAACGAGTAGACGGCAGTTGATCTATTAAAGATTTAATAGGTTTAAGGTGTACTCTTACAGGTTTCGAAAGAAATAGAGGTATAAACCTCGGTTTCAGAAATGTGTCGCAACAAAGTTGAAACTTCTGTGTCAAAGTCCCATCTAAGCAATTCGATATAAGAAAATTCTCTACCTATAATTCTACGAGATGAATTCATCCTTGAATGTGATCTGGTTTAATAGATGGTGAGGGTTCATTTATTATAATAGTAGACAGAAATAAAATCCGTAAATTAGGTTGACGTAGCCAATTCAAATTTCAAATAGGTCTACACACAAAAGATCTTAATGTATTACTATTATTACAACAATATTTAGGTGGTATAGGTTCTATCCATTTAGCTCGAAATCGAGAAATAGTTAATTATTCAATTGATTCAATTGAAGATTTAAATAAACTTATGGATCATTTCGAAAAATATCCGTTATTAACCCAAAAAGCTGCGGATTTATTATTATTTAAACAAGCAATAAAACTTGTCAATGATAAAGCTCATCTTACTGTAGAAGGTTTAAATCAGATAATAAATATAAAAGCATCAATGAACTTAGGTTTATCGGATATGTTAAAATTAGAATTCCCTGAATATACTCCGGTTGAAAGACCTGTAATAAATAATGATAATGTCTTATTGGACCCTAATTGAATTTCAGGATTTGTCAGCGCGCCGAAGGCGGGAAATTTTGATGTTCGTATGCCCTCAACCAATAGTAAATTAGGTACTAGAGTGCAATTAAGATTTAGAATATCTCAACATAGTAGAGATATAAAGTTATTGGAGAAAATAGCCAAATATTTTGGATCAGGAAAGGTTTATAAATATAGTGGAAAGTCTGCAGTTAGTTACTCAACAGTTGACTTTACGAATATTACCAATGTAATAATTCCTTTTTTCAACCATAACTCAATTATAGGTATAAAATTATATGATTATCTGGATTGATGTAAAATTCATAGTTTGATGATTAATCGTTCTCATCTTACAGCTGAAGGTATAATTTCAATTCGAGATATAAAATCTGGTATGAATACGGGTAGAGAATTTTAAAATAAATAACCTTTGTTAAACATAATAAATCTATTGTAAGATAAATTTGACTAAAATGCACAATCAAAGATTCTTTAGTTATTTAAGTTTATTCACTTTTATGATGATAATACTAGTAACAGGTAATAATTACTTAGTTATGTTCGTAGGATGAGAAGGTGTAGGTGTTTGTTCATATCTATTAGTTAGTTTTTGATTTACTAGAATAGCGGCTAATCAAAGTTCTCTTTCAGCTTTCTTAACTAATAGAGTTGGAGATGCTTTCTTAATGATAGGTATGTTTATCTTATTATGAACTTTAGGAACTCTAGATTATAGTACTGTATTCTCATTAGCTCCTTATATAAATGAAAATATTACTACAATTATAGGAATATGTTTACTTATAGGTGCAATGGCTAAAAGTTCACAAGTAGGTTTACATATATGATTGCCCATGGCTATGGAGGGTTTGGTAACAGGGGCTCTCCTTAAATTTCACTATATGCGGGGACATCCGTTAACATTAAAGTCCACCAGTTACTTTGTAGCCATTGGAAAAATCTTTAATGTAGGACAATCCGCAGGAAACCTGTATAATATACAGGGATCCTCAGAGACTATACGTGAAACGATTAAAATAGATAATACATTTAAATGATGATTAATAGGATTTGCTGAAGGAGACGGTTATTTTGGTGTAGATAAGAAAGGTTATTTAACTTTTAAAGTTACACAATCTACTGCAGATTGCCAAGTACTATTCTTTATAAAAAAAAGTCTAGGGTTTGGAAGTGTATCTTCACAAAGTAAATCAAGTAAGACTCATCAATATAGAGTTAGAGATAAAAATAATCTTATTAAGATTATAAATATATTTAACGGTAACCTTATAACTAAGGCTAAAATAGCTCAATTTAAATTATTTCTAGAAGCTTTTAATAATAAATATAATACTGATATTACATTCATAGAATGTAATAAAAAGGTTACTCTGGATAATGCTTGACTTTCTGGATTTACGGATGCTGAAGGCTGTTTTACAGCTTCAGCCTATTTAAGTAAAGCCACAAATAAACATATTGTAACGGTGAGATATGTTATATCTCAAAAAAACGATATAGAATTTAGTCAATACTTAGCTGAGTTAATAAACGGTTATATAACTTATATAAAGAATTATGATGGGTATAATACCGTGGTTAACCATAGTAAGTTAAACATTATTCTAAATTATATTAAAAGTTACCCTTTGAAGACTAAGAAACATGTTTCTTACTTAAGATGATTGAAAGTTTATAAGCTAGTAAAAGATAAACATCATCATAATCCAGAGGGTATAGAAATTATTAAATCCTTAATAAAATTAATTAATAAATAAATGTAGGCGCTAAGCAATAGAGCTTGCTATGAAATACGCCCTCGATAATCGAAGATATAGTCCGAACAATGATGTAAATCATTGAGTATTCGTGTCGTATTTGTACATATTTGTATATAACATGAATCAACATATTTGCCTACTCCGGTATCTGCCTTAATACACGCAGCTACAATGGTTACAGCAGGAGTGTACTTATTAATACGTTCATCCCCTTTGATTGAATATAGTGCAGTGGTATTGGCAATATGTTTATGATTAGGTGCAACTACAACTGTGTTTAGCTCTCTTATTGGATTATTTCAACAAGATATAAAAAAAATTATAGCTTATTCTACCATGAGTCAATTAGGTATGATGGTAATAGCTATAGGTTTATCTTCTTATAATGTAGCAATATTTCATTTAATAAATCATGCCTTCTATAAAGGATTATTATTCTTAGGGGCAGGAGCAGTTATACACGCAGTAGTAGACAATCAAGATTTAAGAAAATACGGGGGATTAATATCTTTCCTACCTTTAACCTATTCTGTGATATTAATCGCTAGTCTTAGTTTAGTCGCTTTCCCTTTTATGACAGGATTTTATAGTAAAGATTTTATATTAGAATCTGCTTATGGTCAATATCATTTTAGTAGTATAGATGTATATGTTATAGCAGTAATAGGTGCTATATTTACTACATTATATTCAGTTAAAGTTATATACTTAACTTTCTTAACTAATCCTAATGGACCAGTTAATTATTATAGAAATGCTCATGAAAGTGATATATTTATTAGTTTACCTTTAGTGGTATTAGCGATATTCTCTATATATTTTGGATATATCACTAGAGATATTTTCATAGGATTAGGTTCAGGGTTCTTTGTAGACAATAGTATATTTATTCACCCTGTTCATGAAATAATGATTGACACTGAATTTGGTGTACCTACTATATTTAAATTAATTCCTTTTATCCTTACTGTATCTTTCTCTGCATTAGCAATAATATATTCTGAATTTATGCCAAATATAATATCTAACTTTAAATTATCTAATTTAGGATATTATATTTATGGTTTCTTCAATCAACGTTTCTTAGTTGAATTCTTTTATAATAAATATATTGTTAATTCAGTTTTAGAAATAGGAGGTCAAACTACAAAAGTTTTAGATAAAGGTAGTATTGAATCAATAGGTCCTTATGGGTTTGGTGTTATTTTAACTAAAGCTAGTAAAATAATTTCTAGCTTAAGTAACGGAGTTGTTACTAATTACGCTCTTTATATTTTAATAGGAATTTGCTTCTACTTATCTATTTTTACTTTTGTACAGGTAGTAGATGACGTAGTAAATTCTATTACAATAGCAAGCTTAGTAATTCTTATGTTGCATAAAGATCGTTCTTTAATTTCTAACTAGGGCGCTTCTAATCCGAAGGTTATGTATACACGAAGGCGCAAGCTCGATAAATTTGAATTTATTAATTAAGGCGGCAGCGATTCCTTACTAAGAGTAAGGCGCAAGCTCTAAAATAAAGATCTTTATTTTTTTTTTATTGCGAGGGCGCAAGCGCGCCCTCCAAAGAGCGAGCTTGCGCCGCGCCTATATCCGTAGGAATATTAATACATTTCTTAACTAGGGCTATAACCTTTTTTTATAGATGAACCTGACCTGCACTACTAGACGAAGTCTCTTCCTGGAAAATATAGTCGGCCTTATTTCTGTGTTACGAGTAAGGGATAGTGCTGTAGTGCTAATCCATATTCCCGCTGGGAGGCATCGCCGGATTAGCACTAGGACTAGCTCTTTTTTTACTCGCAATACTGGCCCGCCTTTAAGCGTGTATATTAAAGGTAAGCTATCTATATTAGGATATGAGTGCATGTTTGCTTGCTTGCTTACGGTATAACGTATTGCAAGCAAGCATTAGTAGTATATTAAAGGGTTAATAACCCTAAACCTCATTAGCTTTAATAGGATAGCATAATTTTAGTTCGACTCTAAAATGAGAAAAAAAAAGGCTATCCCCTATCCCCGATTCCCGCAGGGAGCATAGCCGGGAGCATAGCCGGGAGCATAGCCGGGAGGCTACGCCGGAATAGTCTACGAGTAAGGCGCAAGCTCTAAAATAAAGTTCTTTATTTTTTTTTTATTGCGAGGGCGCAAGCGCGCCTCACAGAAGTCTCTCTGCTAGCTTCGTTAGCCCTACTTAGCTTTTAGAAGAGGCACGTCTATTAAAGAAACAAAAATCGATAAACCTAAGTCTGATGGAGGCGTTACGCTAAGTTGTTATTAATATAGACGCAAGCTATCGATTTAGAATTAGTAGGAGGAGGAAAATATAGCAAGTTTGCGCATAGACTATTCCTACGGGAGAGCTTGTGTATTCTGTAGCAATCGAACTTCGTACTGTACCAGGGGTTTGAAAGAGCTCGCTATGAATAGTTCTGTAAATTATACAGTTTAATGTATACCTCTTGCTGTTTTCAGTAAGGTTACTTAAAAAAAATAAATAAATATATACCCTTTCTAGTCGTAGACTATTCTATATCCCGATTTCCTTCCTTCGGAGGGAATCGGTATCAGGAATATTTTTTTTATCGCCCGCTATAAAAGTATATTTATATACCATATATATATAATTTAAAAATATTATGAGAATATTAAAAAATCACCCTTTATTAAAATTAGCTAATGGTTATTTGATAGACGCTTCACAACCTAGTAATATAAGTTACTTATGAAATTTCGGATCTTTATTATTACTTTGTTTAGTTATACAAATTGTAACTGGAGTTACTTTAGCAATGCACTATAATCCTTCAGTATTAGAAGCATTTAATTCTGTAGAACATATATAAGCATAATGTGTTCTTTAAATTGGGCTAATTGCTGGAAAACCTTCATTAAGACAATCAGCAGGAAATTACTAGAGGTTATTATATATCCAGTATTATCTTCAGAGACTATACGCCCGACATCTGATTTAGGTTTGATGATTTAAAGCGCAAGCTCCTAACCATAGATGATGATATAGTCCAATCTCTACTGGAAGGTAGAGTAGTATAGATTATATATCTATGCCTATTTGAAGGCATAACTTTATCATTGTTTATTTTTGTATCAGGTTATAAAAATAAAATGGGATTTCTGAAGTTCACTAACTCCGCTTCTTATTTAAATGGAGACGATTTAAGAGTAGACAATTCTTCTAACATAGTACACACGGCTACGTCACATAATGAAGACTTTTTATATTGATTTAGCGGGTTTACTGATGCTGAAGGTAATTTTTTAGTCTCAATAGACCGTAAATATCTTAAATTAAGATTTAAAATAAATTTACATATTGACGATATAGAAGTACTTTACATAATTAAATCTAAGTTAGGTTTTGGTAGAGTTGTGGAAGAAAGTAGTAGAAATAGTTGTTCTTTTATCGTCGAAGATTCTTTAAATATAAATAAGTTATGTGACATCTTTAAACAGTATCCACTTCATACTAGTAAAAAGTTAGACTTTATTAGTTTTAATGAAGTAGTTATTATTAAAGCTAAGAATAAAGTACTATCTGAGGCAGATATAGCCAAAATTATATCTATTAAGAATAGTATGAATTCTAAAAGAGAGGTATTCACATATGGTACTTCGAAATCTCAAATTATAATAAACCCAAATTGACTTATAGGATTCATAGAAGGTGAAGGTACCTTCGGTATTAAAACAGGTTCAGCATTGTATTTTCAAGTAGCACAAAAAAATACTAGTCAAGAATGTTTAAATGGTATAATAAATTTTTTGATGAACTTATCAGACAATGCTACACTACGTAAGGATCCTGAAAATAAAATACTTCCTATAAGCGTTACAAATACGATTAATATAAGAACTAATGTAGTATCATTAGCAATAGCTAATGTAGATGCTTTATATTATTACCTATTACCATATTTAGATTCATCTAGGTTTTACTCTCGTAAAGCTATAGACTTTAAACTCTGAAAAATGGCTTTACTATTAAAAATTCACGGATATTATTATACAACAGAGGGTAAGAATTTATTTTTAGATATTTCAGATACTCTAAATAAAAGATATAGCACGATGAAGTCTTCATCGGTAAGTGATATTAATAATAAGATTATTAATATAACTGAAAGATTTAATGCTATTATAGAGCTTCAGCCACTTTTTGATGTAAAACTTAATATACCTCACACAGAAAATGTTCGTAAATATAGTATAGCCAATAGATCAGAAAACCCTAAGATTGTTTATATTTATGATGGATCAGAAATGGTCAAGGGGTCTCCTTTTGCTTCATTTAGTACTGCACATAAAGCATTAGGTTTAAAGCCTAGTAGTAATACTTGTAATCGTTATATTGATACTAATAAACTTTATAAAAATAAATATATTTTCACATCTAAGCCCATAGATAGTGCGTCTAGGGATTAGATTATAGTAGATAATAATTTATTTTAATACTATTTGATTATGCGTGATGTAAACAATGGATGATTAGTACGTTACTTACATAGTAACACAGCATCAGCTTTCTTCTTTTTAGTGTACTTACACATAGGAAGAGGTATATACTACGCATCTTATAGAGCACCAAGAACATTGACATGAGTTATAGGTACAATAATCCTTATCGTTATGATAGTTACAGGATTCCTGGGTTACCAAGATAGCCCAAAATGGTCTAATAATGGTATGGTTTTTTATTCAACAAAATTTAATAGTACTTATAAAAAAGTAAGATGTTACAGTACATCTTCATCAGTAAACAATCAACGTTCGAGCCTTGCTGTTTCGGACTTTCTAACTGATAATAATCTAAAACCTGTTTTTATATTTGAAGATCTTAGAAATGTAAATACTAAAGATAAAATTAAAGATCAAACCAAAGGTCTAAGTGGTGTTTATTTAATATTAAATAAGATTACTAAGGATTTTTATGTAGGATCTGCTTCTACTGATAAATTATACGCTAGATTCTACAGACATCTAATCAATCGAACTGGAAGTAAGATAGTTAAGTTAGCCGTAAATAAATATGGCGTAGATAACTTTGTATTTATAGTATTAGAAACATTTACAGAAAAGACTACTGTAGAAAATAATAAAAACCTTTTGGATGTAGAAGATTTTTATTTAAAATCTTTATTACCTAATTATAATATATTAACTGAAGCTGGGTCAAGCTTTGGTTATAAACATACTGAATTAGATAGAATAAAAATGAAAACTAATTACAGTGAAGAGCGGCGTATGCTTATAGGTAATTTAAATAAAAATAAACAATTTAGTGATACTATTATAGAAAGAATGAAACAAAGTGCTTTAAATAGAAATAAAATAGAGTTTAGTAAACAAGCTTTAGATAATATGAAGAAAGCATCTAAACCTATTATACTTTATAATATTGAAAATAATACAGTATTTGGTCAATATAGTAGTATATCTGATGCGGCTTTAAGTTTAAATTGTAACGCAAAAACAATATATAGAGCCTTAAAAACTAAAAAGAAAGTACTATTAAGGCGTTGAATTGTAAATTACCAATAATTATTAATCCATAGTCCCACAAGTTTAATTTCTTATGTAACTTCTATAAGAAAATAAGATAAAAGTGGAATAACCTGACGGGGTTATTGAAGAATTTTAATTAATTCTTTGGCAATGCTAGTGAAAACGATCAAAGTATTATATTATATATGAGATCGTCGGTTCTTTAGAGGATCGCGACAGACTGGGTCACTAGTGGGTGGCTGAAATGCTGCTTAATGCACAGTCGAGGCTTATAGTCGTACTTTGTAGCTAATTTAAATTAGCTACAAAGTACTACTAATAGAATATACGAATTCAAAGTTATTCTATCTTATTATAGACGGCGCCAGCTCGTCAATTTTATTTATTTAGTAGTGCTGCGCGTATTTCATAGCCAGCTCCCAGGAACAAGAATTTTATTTGTGGGGCGCAAGCTCGCGCATACATAAATTATATGGGCGCAAGCTCGTGCTTTACCAGGAATAAATACCACTACCTATCTATGCTACGTATATCTAGATTTTTTTTTATTACCCCGCGAGCTTGCGAGTTCAGGCGTATTTCATCGCAAGCTCGCGGGGATATTAAACTATTACTTACATATACTAGTCTTCATTCTAATAGCCTCCTTAATATATTAATTTGTGAAGTTAGTAGTGAGCGCGATCCATATTCCCGGCGAGCTTGTGCCGCCGTATTTCATAGGGAATCAGGAGGCGCGAGCCCCTTCCGGGGCCACTGCATATAATTTCTAACAGGACGTCCGGTCCATTAAGAGTTATTTTAAAAATAAACTAAAACCTTTTACTTTATATATCAATAGACAAAGGATATTAGCTTTAATAATAATAATAATGGTTGAAGCATTATATCCAATGGAATTCGGTGCCCTCCTGGTTCATAAAATCGGTCAAACTTTAGAGGTAATCTCTAAACAAAATCTCGGGGGATGATTCGGTTTCTTAGAATCAGATTATTTGAGTATAGTTTTGGCTCTTCTAACTATCTCTTTAATATTTAGGGTTAATCGTATTACAATATTTATGACTACACCACCTGAGCCATCAATTTCTGAAGTTCTTGATCCTAATTCTGAATTTAGGAGGTGATTGGAGAAAAAAAAAGATTTATTTCCTCTTACCAAAAGAATTGCGTATCAAATGATTGATAATCACCGTGCTAGGGAAAATGGTCTTCCAGAATATAACCTGGGTTATTTCTGTCCCTCCCGACCTGGATATTTATCTCCTGAGAAGTACTGGTGTGTAGGAGAGATTATAAAATTAAGTAATGCATGTGGAAGTCATCCTCAGTATAGATTTTATAAGGTGGATTATCCTTTGCGTATATCTTATGCGGGGGAGGTATACGACAAGGACAAGATAGGGGAGCAGGGAAGCCCATCCACTTTGGCTGCCGCGCATCCTATAATCCTACATGTGGTCATGAAGCATGAGATGAGTAAAATAGAGTAAAATAATTTGGTGAGGAGGGCGCAAGCTCGTGCGTAGAAAGAATGAAACTGGGTCAATGCTCCCTCCTGTTTAGAAATCAGCCTCGAACGAAGAGCTTGCGGATTTTTTTCTCCGAAAAAATATCCCTCCTTGTCATAAAATTATCCTGTGAGTAGCGCTATAAGTTCCAGCCTTGAGGAATAAATAAAATTGGCCTGGCTTACTTATTTAATAAGTAAGCTTGTATGTTTTACCTTATGGACAAATGTCATTATGAGGTGCTACAGTTATTACTAATTTAATTAGTGCTGTTCCATGAATTGGACAAGACATAGTTGAGTTCATTTGAGGAGGTTTTAGTGTAAATAATGCTACTTTAAACAGATTCTTTGCTTTACATTTTGTATTACCTTTTATATTAGCAGCATTAGTTTTAATGCATATGATAGCTTTACATGATACAGCTGGATCAAGTAATCCTTTAGGAGTTCCAGTATATTATGATAGAATGCCTATGGCTCCTTATTTCTTATTTAAAGATTTAATTACTATATTTATCTTTATATTTGTTTTAGGAATATTTGTATTCTTTATGCCTAATGTTTTAGGTGATAGTGATAATTATATAATGGCTAACCCTATGCAAACACCACCTGCGATAGTACCTGAATGATATTTATTACCTTTCTATGCTATTTTAAGATCTATTCCTAATAAATTATTAGGAGTTATCGCAATGTTAGCTGCAATATTAATTATTTTAATATTACCTAAGGCTGACTTAGGTTTAACTAAGGGTTTACAATTTAGACCTTTAAGCAAGGCGGCTTTCTACATCTTTTTAGTGAACTTTTTAATATTAATGCAAATAGGTGCTAAACATGTAGAAAGTCCTTTTATAGAAATAGGACAACTAAGTACTGCTTTATATTTTTCTCATTTCTTATTTATATTACCTGCAGTAAGTATATTAGAAAATACTCTTGTAGATTTAGAATTACAAAATAATGCTAAAAATATATAGGGTTAATGCTATGTATAGCTTGCTTATTACTACAAAGTAGTGCTGTGTAGCCCCTCCGGGGCTCGTGGTATTTTTTTTTTCGAAAAAAAAAATACTACACACGAACGAGTAAGGCGCAAGCTCTAAAATAAAGTTTTCTTTATTTTAGAGCGAGGGTGGGGCGCTAGCTCTCCGTATTCCGATTCCTACGAAATCGGAGAGCTAGCGCCTGTAATACCCGTTAGCTGCGCTAGCTAAGTAAGGCACTGCTTTGTAGTACTAGCAAAGATTAAGATTGTAAACGGTTTTACACGGTGATTGCAGATCATTTGAATGAGGTTCAATTCCTCCTTAATCTTTATTTTATTTAGTAGTGCTGTAGTGCTAGCACTAACACTAGCACTAGCACTAGCAAGTTTGAATTGCTTGCGCCTTACTCTAACTTATATTAATATTAAAGGTAAAAAAAAACAATACGAGCTTGCTATGAAATACTACGGATATTTTTTTCGAACTGGCGCCTGGTAGGGGTCGGCGCAATACGAAAAAATCCAGCCATAAAAAAAAAATAAAGAACTTTATTTTATAGCTTGCGCCTTACTAGACGAAGTCTAGCCCCCCTCCTAATTCCCGGAGGGAATATGGCTACTCACAGTTTATTATTATAGCTTGCGAGTCCTACGGACTACTAACTGTATGTTTTAATCCTTTATTAATTATAGATTAACTAATATTTAGAATATACAAATAAGTTACTACTACAGATGAATTTTTTTTTATTGTAGTTTTAGTACCTTAGCACGTAGTACCGCTTGCGAGCAATTTCGTTGTAGACTTAACTATACTATAATAATTTCACTAAATAGCCACGATAGTGGTTATTTTAAAGATTGGGGCTGCTTTTCTGCTATAGCTGCTTCTTGCTTTATACGTATAAAGCAAGAAGCAGCTAAGCAAACAGAAGTAGCTTACAAAATAAATATTTGTATTTAAAATGTTTTAGAATAGTACTTTTATGGCTGCTAGCTTGCGTATTTTAACTTTTCTCCAGGTGAACGAAGTTTCTAGTAGGAGAGCGAGGGAGGCGCCCCGAAGGAAGGCGCGAACAAAGTTCGAGGCTTCGCCTATCCCCCCTCTTCGCACCGTCCCCCTCTAGTATCGCTACCTAGAATGGAGTTCCTAACGAGCTTGTGCCAATATATCGGCTAAGCAGAAATTCGCAAGCTAGCAAACTAGAAGTATATGCTACGTATATTGCACCACTAGTAACCATAATCGAATAATTTGATAGATCAGGCTAGATAGCTTATTACTGCTTGCGAGTCTACCCTTCGGAGGACTACTAAGTAGCAGATATAATCTAACCCACGTTATCATTATTCACTTATACCTTTTTTTTTTTTTTTTTTTAGTAATAGCTATCCCGATCGCCGGCTATGCTCCGGGGCGAAAAATATTTTTAGTATTCCTGATCCCAGAGGGATATGGAATCGGCATATTTTAGAGCTTGCGCCTTTAAAGGCGCTAGCTCTTCAGCCTACCCCTCGCTATCGGGGATGGGGATGAAACGAAGTTTTCTCTTCGTTCACATGAGCTCTCAGAAAGACGCCCCTTGTTCCTTTAACCCGCGGCGCGAACAAAGTTCCCTCCTGCTTTTACTAATCCTAGAGGAGGAGCTTGCGTAGACGAAGTCTCTTCGTGAAACGAATCGCGCCGCGAGTTAAAATATAATATGATTTTGTAGAACCGTTATCACATTAATTTATAGTGGGGAGCTCTAGCAAACTCGCTCGTAATTATTAATTAAAAATATTAGTTAATAACTTTTAAGTGAAAAATTATGTTCACAAAGAGTACTTTAATTATTTCCTAATTTTGTCTTTAGATAAGGAGAGTTGTTCCCACCAGCCGAATTTGACTTTAAGATCCCAAATGTCTATGGGTATGGAAAGATGATTTAATTCTACAAATGCTAAAGATATAGGTACACTATATTTAATATTCGCTCTTTTCTCAGGATTATTAGGTACAGCTTTTTCAGTGTTAATTAGACTTGAACTTAGTGGACCTGGAGTACAATATATTTCTAACAATCAATTATATAACAGTGTAATTACAGCCCACGCTATATTAATGATATTCTTCATGGTCGACAATTGAAGACTATTTAATTTTAATTTTCAAGCTAGCACCTTTCGAATATTTTTTTCAAAGAAAAAAAATTACAGAGGTCGCTCTCAATAATAGCCAAAACAACACTATTACTATTACAAATAGTAATAATAACAATAGAGCTTCGCGCCCTAATAAAAATAACGATGAAGATAAAATACCACTATATACTAAAGTATATATAGAAGGCGCAAGCTCCCTTTTAATAATAGAAATCTTATCTTAAAAGTATCGAAAAATAAAAAAGGAGAGCTTGCGCCTATATTTGAGAAAGTAATGATCATGCTTATGTAGGACATTCTATTAATTTGTATAATAGAATAAGTTCTTACTTTATGCCATCTATTCTTCAAACTAAAGCACGTAGAGTGTTACGTTATTTTAATAAACACGGATTTCAAGATACAAATCTTACAATTTATATAATGGATGAGAATTCTAGCTTAGATGAAGTTGTAAGCTTAGAACAGCATTTTATAGATACTTTAAAACCAAGTTTAAACGTAGATTTGGTGGCAAGCAGTTCTGGTTATCATGAACCAATGGGCCAAGAAATAAGAGATAGATTACGTAAACAAAGAGGAGCTTGCGCCCTCCTGTATATATTTATAACGTAGAAGATTTTACTTTATTATATAGAGCTTGCGCCTTGAATCGAAACAACATATGTATGATTCAATAAGTATTCATCATAAAACTTTAAATAACTGTTTAGATGCAGGTACAGTATATTTAGATACTTTATTTTTATCTTTGGAGCTTGCGCCTTAATAGAAGAATCTGAAAATACGAATTTATTAACTCTAGAGGGAATAAAAGAGTTGGTAAATGAAAAACGTGCATTATATACAGTTAAACATCCTGCTTCTATTTCTATTTTAGCAGAATTTAAAGACGATTCAAGTAAGAATCTGGAATTTTCATCGTTAACAAGTTTAGCTAATCACTTAAAAGGAGATCGTGTAACTATTAGACAATATTTAAAAGGTGTAAAATCAGGTTATTATAGAGGAATATGAAAATTTACATATAAAGATTAAATAGAAAGGCATGGCCGGGTAAGGCAGAAATGCTTTACTTTATTTTCACTATATGCAGGAATCCCCTTAGAGCCTTTAAAACTAGTACCGCAGACTATATGTTAGCAGTGGAATATAGTGACATTTTAAAGGATTGGGTAATCCGCGGGAAACCAAAGATAATTTTGTTATCAAGTAGGATCCTCAGAGACTACACGTGAAATATCTTAGTGAATATTTTATAATATTCAAAGATAAAGATATAGTCCGTACATATTCGAAAGATTATGAGTAAACGTATGCCAGCATTAATAGGTGGATTTGGAAATTTCTTAATGCCTTTAATGGTAGGAGGTCCTGACATGGCAAAAAAAAAGGACAGTCCAAGGGGTATAATAAATAACAAAAGATATTATAGTACGAGCGGAGCGCCCGTAAAAAGTAATAATTTTAATTCATATCTAGCCGGCTTATTTGAAGGCGATGGACATATTTGAATACAAAATCCTGATGCAAGTGATAAAAAGAAACATAATCCAAGGTTTTGTATAACTTTTGGTTTAAAAAATGAACCATTAGCCAAAAAACTATTAGATATTTTAGAATCAGGTTTTATTAGATATAAAACTAAAGATAATGCTTGTGTATTAGTAGTTTCACCTGTAGTAGGTTTAAAGAAAATAGTTTATTTAATAAATGGTGAACTAAGAACACCTAAGATACATCAATTATATAAATTGATAGATTGATTAAATAAACATCATAATACTAATATAGAGAAATTACCTTTAAAAGATGGTTCTTTGGCTAATGATAGTTGATTAAGTGGATTTATTGATGCAGATGGAAGTTTTTCTGTACAACATACTAAAGTAGAAAATAACGCAAAAAAAAGAAAAATATCTTGTAGATTAAGAATTGAGCAGAGAATGTTAGATCCTGTAACTGGTAACAGTTATTTAGATGTTTTAACAAATATAGCTAAATTTCTTAATTGTAGTTTATTAACTAGAATCCAGAAATCTACAGATAATGAGTATTATACTCTTACAGCATCAAGTAAAATTTCGACTGAAATTTTGGTAAACTATTTAGATAGATATTCTTTATTCTCAAGTAAATATTTAGATTACAAAGATTGAAGAGAAATTGTGTTATTAATGCTTGAAAACAAACATTATACAGAAAAGGGTCTAACTAAAACTGATTCTGCTAGAAGTACTATGAATAGAAATAGAACTTATTTCAATTGGGATCATTTAAATAAATTATCAGCTTAAATTATGGGCGGCTAGACTTCGTCTAGCCAGGGTCGCTCGTCGTTACTATTTTGTTATTTTTATATAACCCCTAAATCAGGGAATGCCGTTAAAGAGTGTAAACTTTTTAATTATTACTTCGCTATATGCATAGAATCTCTCGAAAATGGAATTAATTTACCTATCAACAGATACATAGACGTCTAATTGGAGTTTATAAACGCATAAAGTTGTGCAGATAACTCAATTAGCCGTAACACTTATGTATACATGGGAAGAATGTGCAGGAAACCAAAATAATTTAAATTATGAGTAGGATCCTCAGAGACTACACGCGAAGCCCCTTATTGCATTAAATAAGGGTGAAGACAGAGTCCGTTATGGCAGGAAACTACTATTGTAAATGATTCCCTAGATTAAATAATATTAGTTTCTGATTATTACCTCCTAGTTTATTATTATTAATATTCTCTGCTTGTATTGAAGGTGGAGTGGGTACAGGTTGAACACTTTTGAAGGATAAGGTGTTGCTCTTTGGTAACTTAGAGGCAATAAAACTCTACTCGATGCGTGAAAACGAAAAATATAAAAATAAATGAAATAATTTAAGCGAAGAAGAAAAGTTTAAATTGTGATTAGTTGGATTCACAGACGGTGATGGTTGTTTCAGTATTGTAAAATCTGGAGGAACATTTCGTCTTCAATTTAGTTTAAGCCAATCTGAATATAATTTAAGATTGCTTTACTATATTAAAAAAAAATTAGGCTATGGTAGTGTTTCTAAAAGCTCAAAACAAAGTTGAGGTAATTTTAGAATTACAGATAGAAAAGTTTTAAATCAAGTAATTTTTCCTATTTTTGATAAATATCCTTTATTAACTAGTAAATATTTTAATTACGTACGGTTTAAAGAAGCTTATTATATTTTAGAAAATAAAGAATTAACTACTGAAATGAAAAATAAAATGATAGAAGAATTGAGATCAAAAGAACTTCCAATTAATTATATATCTCCCGCTATTAGTCACTTAAGTAAAGAAAGTAAGTATGAAGATATAGTTCCAGTTATTTCTGTTTATTGATTAGCGGGTTTTATAGAAGCAGAAGGTCATTTTGGAGTATATACTTATCCTGAAAGAATTTCTATAGATTTTACTATAGTTCAAAAATTAGATCCATTCTTATTATTACTTATAAAGCGTATTCTTCATATTTCAAGTAATGTTAATTATAGTAAATCAAGAAATATATATGTTTTATCAACAAGTAATTCTAGAGTTACTGCTGATATAATTGATATATTCAGAGGAAAATTACATGGTATGAAATCACTTGAATTAAAACTATGGTCTGTAGCGCACTATTATAGAAAAACTAAAATTGAAAAAGTTTATAAAGTAAATAAAATTTTAATTAAATTAGGAAGACGTAACAATAATAAGTAGTTTTATTTATTTTTGTGAGGCAGTATTTCATAGCAAGCTCTTCTTCGAAATATCCCTACGGGATATTCATAGCCAGCCACACAGTGTTTAAATTAAGGCGCGAACGAATAGCCTCCCCCTCTCCCTTTAGAGTTTAAACTTTTTATGCTTATTTTTTTTTTTATTTTTATTAAGTTGTAAACTACTCATGCTTTTTAGCGTATGTAAAAATGTTTACTCCTTGTCGCAATACGCCTGAGAAAATAAATATTTATTTTCTCATCAGAGACTTAACGTAGAGAATCTTGTACGCAAGCTATTAATTTAAGTTAATTAGTTAATCAAGATTAAGGTATAGTCCGATCAACAAAGTGATTTGTTGAATGTAATGCTAGTTTTAACTTAATTTTTAAAATGAGATTACTAACACCAATAATATATAACCTCATATTTATAAATATGAGGTTATAAATACAAAAATGTTATCCCCCATTATCAGGATTACAAAGTCATAGTGGACCAAGTGTAGATCTTGCAATATTTACTTTACATTTAACAGGGGTAAGTAGTTTATTAGGATCGATGAATTTTATAACAACAATTGTGAACATGAGAACACCAGGAATAAGATTACATAAAAAGACAGTTGTTTACTGTTAATTGTGTATAAGAGCCAAATTCCGGGGAAGCCCTAAAGCTTTAGTAACCAAAGTTGTAGAGGAAACTTTACAGCCGGCCTGATTAATGACTCAGGGTATGGTAATATCACTAAAGATGACGGATATTTCGCCATCCTGAAATGGGTGATCGCGGATCTAAATCAGTTATATTTAATTTAAACATGGCTGTAAAAGAGCAACGAGTAGACGGTTCTTCAATCAATTTATATGATTGTAAGGTGTACTCTAGTCGCCGGGAAACCGGTTCTAAGGTAAAACATCATATTATTACAGTTTATACTGTATTTATGTGCGATCCTTTGAATTTACATATAAAAGTTAATATGTGTAAATGAATAAAACGAATTATACTACTAAGACAAATAATCTAAATCCTAACTTTATCACAGGTTTCTGTGACGCGGAGGGAGGTTTTACATTAAATATTAATAAAGACCCTAGATATACTTTAGGTTGAAGCATTAAACTAGTATTTAGTATTCATTTACATTCTAAAGATATAGAATGTCTATATTTGATTCAACGTTTTTTTGGTGTAGGTAGAGTTACTATGCATGGGGATACAGCTATGTTCCAAGTTATAAAACTAAGTGACTTAGCTTGTATTATTGAGCATTTTAACAGCTATCCACTTAAAACTCAAAAATATGGAGATTATTTACTGTTTAAGAAAGCTTTTAATATTATAAACAATAAACAAGATAAACCTGAAATAGGATTACATAAACTTATTAGTATAAGAGCTTGCCTTAATAAAGGTTTACCTGAGAGATTGCAACTTGCTTTCCCTAATGTAACTCCTGAAGTAAGACCAGTAGTACCTAAAGCTAATTTGGATCCGAATAACCTAGATACAAATTATTGAATATCTGGGTTTATTTCTGGTGAAGGTTGTTTTTTTATTAAAACAAGTAAATCTAAAACTCACAAGTTAGGTATCAGCGTAAGTTTAAACTTTTTGGTTGTTCAAGATATACGTGATGCTTATTTATTAGAAAGTTTTGTAAAATTCTTTGGTTGTGGTTCTTTCTCTTCCGCAGAAAAATCCAGTATTGTTTTATTTGGGGTGAGAAACTATTCTCAAATAGCCGAAATTATTATACCTTTTTTAGATAAGTATCCTATATTAGGTACAAAAGTTAAAGACTTCGAGGATTTTAAAAAAGCATCTGCTTTGATGGGATCTAAGGCTCATTTAACAAAAGAAGGTTTAGATAAAATCATTTCTATTAAATCAGGAATGAATTTTAAAAGATAAATTTGTATTCCCGATTCCTGATTCCCGCTGGGAATAGGATAGGGAATCCGCAATAAAAAAAAATCCAGAACGAACTTTATTTTTTTTTATCGCACAAGCTAGTAGTATAAAAATCTTATATCTGATGACTGCTATTTTAATTTTATTTTTAGAGGGGGGGGGGAAGCTCTCGTTCCCGCCTTAAAATAAAACAAAAAAATGTGTAGTCTTTTGGTGTTATAGGAAACGATAATAGCTTTAGATTAAAGTTTTCACATAATCATAAATTAAATGATGATTGTGTACGAAATTAGCCTTATTCGGATGAGCCGTAGTTATAACAGCAGTATTACTTTTATTATCATTACCTGTATTAGCTGGTAAAATACTGCCAGCTTTAAATTTGGCAAATTGCTGGAAACAGATATATTTATTTATTATATCTTCATCAGCAGGATGCTTATTATATTATAAATTAATAAGTATCTTCAGAGACTATACGCCAAAATTTGTATGTTTAGGCGCAAGCTATTCTTATTTAAACATAGATCGTAAATTCTTTTCTGTAAAAAGAAAAATACCGTCATTTCCTATTAATGAAGAATTTGATACTAAATTTTCTTCGTATTTAGCCGGTATAATTGAAGGGGATGGTACTATTATAGTACCTAAAACAGAAAGATCACCTAAAGGTGACTTATATTACCCTTCAATACAAATACTATTCGATTCAAGAGATTTTCCTTTAGCTTTAATATTACAATCTAAATTAAATCATGGATCTATTTCTAAAAAAAAAGGTTCTAATGCTTATGTCTTAACCATTAATAAATTAGAAGGTATATCTCTAATAGCCAATATTATAAACGGTTATATGAGAACTCCTAAGATTTATGCTTTACATAGATTAATTGATTGATTAAATCCCAAATTTGATTTTAATATATCCAAGAAAAATAAAGATATAAGTGATATAAATTCTAACAGTTGATTAGCAGGATTTATAGATGCAGATGGGCATTTTTCAGTAAGAACGACTTTAGATTCAAAATATCCAAAAATAGAATGTAAATTTGAATTATCTCAAAGACAAAATGATCATAATAATGAAAATAATTTGGAATATATGAGTATAATTGCCGATTTTTTGTCTTCTACTGTAAAAGAAACCAGAATGGATAAGCCAAAACCTGAATATAGAGTTAGAACTACAAACGTAGATAGTAATTTTATATTAGTTGAATATCTTGAAAAATATCCTTTATTTTCTAGTAAATATTTAAATTATAAAGATTGAATAAAAGTATTGTTATATTTTAAAGCAAAAAGCCATACAAAATCTGAATCTATTAAGGTTATAATCGAAATTAAAGCACAAATGAATAATAAAAGAACAGAATTTAATTGAGATCATTTAAATAATTTTTATAACTTATACAAATAAAATATAGTCCCAACAATATGGCGACATATTGAGTGTCTGCCTTAAACAGGGCGCTGATTCGGAGAATTAGCAAGCTCGCTCTGTTTATGAGGTTAATTAATTAACCATGAGACCTGGTCTAGCAGGCCAAGAATTTTTTTTTGGGTATTACAATGGTTCCTGTTTTATTTAAAAAAATTCTTGTGTCTAGTTGTTGTTTATTAGGTCTTAGTTATATTAATCAATCGGTGTATACATACAAATCTTTAAGAAAGTTCAGTAGCTTTAATCCAGATAGACAATTGTATTATTATTTAGCTGGATTAATAGAAGGAGATGGCCACTTTTATGTGCCTAAACACCTAAAAACTGAATCAGGTAAAACCACTATTGCTTCAATTGAAGTAGTATTTGCCCTTAAAGATCTTCCTTCCGCAGAATATTTAAAAGGAATAATAGGAGGGAATGTTTACAAACGTCTAGATAAAAATGCGGCTAGATGGATGATTCAAGATAAAGCTACAGTAACTTTTATAGTAAACGCTATCAATGGAAAGTTAAGAACTCCTAAAATTCACTATTTACATAGCTTAATAGATTTTTTAAATTCTAAAGGGGACAATATAGTAAAATTACCTTTAGATAATAGTCCTATAGAAAATAATGCATGATTTGCAGGATTTATTGATAGTGATGGGAGTTTCTCTATAAAAGGATTTTCTTCTAATAATCTTAGAACTTATCTAGGGTTTCAGTTTTATTTACCTCAAAGAGCTATAGGTGTAAACGGAGATAGTACAGAGGTAATAATGCAAAAATTAGCTGACTTTTTAAACTGTAAATTAAGTTTAAAGACTTTTAAAGAAGGATTTACTCAATATGTTGTAAATACTTCTTCTAAAGAAAGTAATAAAATACTGGTAGAATATCTAGAAAGATACCCCCTATTAAGCTCAAAATATCTAGACTTTAAAGCTTGAGAAAAAGCTTTAAATTTATACATTCAAAAATTACACCGTGACCCTAAATACTTAGAAGAAATTAGAAATTTAAAACTAGGTATGAATAGAGGGAGAGATAAATTTAACGGAGACAATATAAACAATTCTATTTACAGATTTTAATAAAACAGTCGAGTAACATGCTACCCGTAAATTGGTTGGGTATTACAATGGTTCTTACTGACCGTAATTTTAATACATCATTCTTTGAAGTAGCCGGTGGAGGAGATCCTATATTATTCCAACATCTATTCTTAACAAAACAAGTATACACTATTTTATTTATTATATTAAGCAGCCTTATTTTATTTACTTTACATACTGTAGATTGTAAAGACACAAAGTGTTTTAACTTTGAAGCTTTTTATAAAGAATACTCTAATCTATATCCTAATAATATATTACCTGATTCTAAATTTTTAGAATGATTTATAGGATTTACTGAAGGGGAAGGTTCTTTTACAGTAGCTAAAAGAGGAGACTTATCTTTTGTCGTAACTCAATCTACTGTAGATATAGAATGTTTAAATTTCATTAAAGATAACTTAGGTTTTGGTAAGGTTATTAAGCAATCTATAAAGAGTAATACGCATAGATTTGTAGTCCAAGATATTAAAAATTTAATTATTCTTTGTAACTTATTTAATGGAAATATGGTATTTCCAACTAGAAATGCCAAATTTGTTATTTTTCTTTCTGCTGTTAACGAAAAATTATTAAAAAAGAATCAGGACAAAATATCTATTAGAGATAGCTTAGTATTACCTTCTTTAAACGATGGGTGACTATCAGGTATTTCAGACGGTGAAGCATCTTTTACTTGTAGTGTTTTATCTGAACCTAACACAGGTTATAGATTTAGATATATATTAACTCAAAAATGAGATAGTAATAAACCTACTTTGGATTTTATAAATAAATTATTTGGAGATAACGTAGGGGCAGTATATTCTCACCATGATGAGGCGGCGAAGCCGCCTACTAAAAATAATTTTAATATCTGAGAACTTAGAATAAATGGAGTAAAAAATTGTGAAAAAATATTTGAATATTTTTATAAATTTACTCTTAAAACTAAAAAACGTCTTAGTTATACAAAATGACAAGAAGTCCATTACAAATTAAAAAATGGTGAACATTTGATACCAGAAAAAAGATTAGAAATAAAGGGCTTATGCCAAAAAATAAATAAATAGTGTATTTATCAGGAAAAAAGGGGATTGGTTTAGCCAAAGCTATTAAATTATTAAAGCAGATGTAAAACAAATTAAGACTTTAATTAATGAATACGAAAGTATACCACAACCCTAGTTTTTAATAGAAGCGTAAGCTTCAAATATTGTGTAATTTTTAGGAAAAAACAATAAATATTAAAAGCAATACTAGTGGAACGGTCAAAATTAGCCCATAACAAGACCGTCGTTTACCTAAATGAACGCTACAGACTGCATCACTGGTGGGTAGCTGAAATGCTGCTTAATGTACAGTCGGATTCCTCTTTTAATATGTCCTAAAAGGCTTATATCTTGTAAATATAGGATATAAGGTTATATAGTTAACGGGTGAAATATAACTATATAATAAGGAATTGGATTCTTCGGACACCCTGAGGTTAAGTTTATAAGCCTCATAATGTTGCTGTATGCTGGAAACACTTCGATATCAAGTTTTAAATACTCCCCTTTCAAAGATATAGTAAAAAAGTTAAAACAATGAAGTCAATCAGCAGGTAACACTTTTAAGGTTAACCTTAAAAGTGGAACCTCAGAGACTATATGCGACAATACTGAAACAATAAAAAATATTTCTATTCATGTGCCTACTCATTTAAAACCCCTAAACGATGAACAATTTGGGCATTATTTAGCTGGTTTGATCGATGGAGATGGGCATTTTAGTTCTAAACAACAATTAGTCATTGTATTTAGTTCACCTGACGTTAAATTAGCCTATTATATAAAAGAAGTAATAGGATTTGGTAATGTAAAAAAAGTTAAAGATAAAAATGCTTACTTATATATTATATCTAACAAAGAAGGTTTATTTAGAGTAATTAATTTAATTAATGGTAAATTGAGAACTTTAAATAAATTTAATCAAGTTCTTAATAATATATTAGCTTACCCTACATATGCAAAAGAAAATCTAGAATTTAAAATAAATGATTCTAATAATTTATATAATCATTGAATAGCAGGATTTTCGGATGCAGATGCTAGTTTTCAAATAAAAATTATTACTAGAGATGATAAGCCTAGACCTGAAATTAGATTAAATTACCAAGTAGATCAAAAAGATAATCCTATATTGTTATTATTAAAGGAATTTTTTGGAGGTAATATAGGTTATAGATCAAGTCAGGGTACTTATTATTATGGATCAACTAGTTTTGGTTCAGCTAAAAAGGTGATTAATTATTTTGATCATTTTCATTTACAATCTAGTAAACATATTAATTATCTTAAATGAAGAAAAGCTTATTTACTTATACAAAAAAAAGATCATTTAACGGAAAAAGGGTTAGATAAAATAAGAAAATTCCAAATTTCTATGAATAGAAATTCAGTATAAGATAGAGTCCTAACAAAGATGTAAATCTTTGAGTATTAATTATAATAGATCTAGACATTAAGTTAAACTTCCTAATATTAGTAGGACTAACTCTATGTTTTATTTACGACTATTAAATTAATCAAAATTAATGTTATATATTAATTGTGCCAGCTTTCGGTATAATTAGTACAACTATCTCAACTAATTCAAATAAACCAATATTTGGTTACATAGGTATGGTGTATGCTATGATGTCTATAGGAATACTAGGATTTATAGTATGAAGTTGAGTAATGATGGCTTCGCCCTATAGTGATATAGGGAGTACAATTAATTTCGCTATATGCTGGAACAGTTTAGTGCTAATTAGTACCTTGCATGGTAAAAATCTAATTAGCTATACTCAATCAGCAGACAATCTGTCCCTGTATTCCTTAAAGGATAACAAACAGAGTGTCTCAGAGACTACACGCGAAACATCTTTAGGCGCAAGCGACCCTTACTCGGAGAAAATCGCGCGGGGCAAGCTTGAAAAAAAAAATGTATTTTTTTTTTACGCATTCCATGTTTATTATAATACATTATTTAAAAATAAAGACCCTTTATCTGATGAATGATTAACTTGATTTATTGGGTTTGCAGAGGGGGATGGAGCTATTCAAACCTACGATGAAGGTAAAAGAGTTCGTTTTGTTCTTACTCAAAAAGAAAGTGATATACTTCATAAAATACAATTTAAATTTAACATAGGTGTTGTTAAACATTTTCCTCAAGGAAGCACGGGTCGTGGAAAAAATAATGGTTTTTATAGATGAATGGTAGATAACCCTTCACATATTTTACTTTTAGCTTTATTATTTAATGGTAATCTAGCTCAAAGCCATAGAATTAAACAATTAGCTCTATGAGTTAATGCTTTAAATAATCGTTTTGGTTCTGAAACTATAAAGTTAAATAATACTCCTGTTCCAGTTACATTACAGGATGGCTGATTATCAGGGTTTACTGATGCTGAAGGATGCTTTAATGTATCTATTACAGCAAACTCTAGATATACATTAGGTCATGTTATAAAAATGCGTTATATATTAGATCAAAAAGATGGTGTTATACTAAATAAAGTATACGAATTATTTGGATTTGGTAAAGTAAGATTAAGATCTGGAACTAAGGATGTTTATCGTTATACAGCTACCGGATTTAAAGCATTGCGTGATGTGATAGTATACTTTAAATTATTTCCATTACAAACTAAAAAAGCTTTTTCTTTTGAAAAATGATTAATTGTTCATAACCAAGTGTATAATAAATTACATTTAACTGATGAAGGATTATCACAAGTAAGAACTCTGCAAAAACAAATTAATTTAAATAATAGTACGACAAATAAAGTAGGAGGGGCGCGCTTCGCTACAAAGATGAAGATATAGTCCGACACTTCTTGTGAAAGAAGCATACAGAGCTAGCACCTTGTATGGGTAAATAAAAAAAAATATTTATTAACGGTTTTGCATCACATGTATACAGTTGGATTAGACGTGGATAAACTTGTGTTCACGGTAAAAATCTTGCTATATGCTGGAAACTCTTGATTAAGTAGTCCACTCGTTTTTATAGCGTTAGGCACAATCTACTTATATTTAACAAGACAATCAGCAGGAAACTTTTTTTGCTTTAGTACAATGACTAAGGTCGCTACTAAAAATACTTATAATAAATGATTCGAATTACCTAAAATATCTGAGCATGTCCCTATACATAATAGTAATCTTAATGATGAAGAACTTGGTTATTTTTTAGCAGGGTTAATAGAAGGTGATGGTTGATTCGGTAAGAAAGAACTACATATAGTATTTTCCGAAAATGATTCATCTTTGGCTTACCTTATTAAAAAACGTATAGGTCACGGTAATATATATAAAATTAAAGATAAAAAAGCTGTGAGATATATTTGTAAAAATAAAGAAGGCTTATCTATTATTTTATCTTTAATTAATGGAAAATTTGTAAGTAATTATAAATATGAACAATTAATTAAACATAATTATAGTGAAGATTTTAATATTAATATTTTACCTCCCTTAATGTCTTTATCTTTAGATAATTATTGATTTGCGGGTTTTACTCAAGCTGATGGATCTTTCTATATAAGCGTTGTAAAAAGTAAAACACACAAAGCTGGACATAGTATAAGATTAGAATTTTCTTTAAAGCAAAATGATGTATTACCTTTAAGATTATTATATAATAAATTAGAAATGGGTAATCTTTCTCAATATCATACTGGTGTATGATGTTATAAAAGTACAGGATATAAAACTGCAGCTCATTTAATTAATTACTTTGATAAATATAATATTTTTGCTGGTAAATATATAGATTATATTAAATTTAGAAAAGTTTATATTATGATAACAGAGGGTAAACATTTAGAAGAAAAAGGTATTAAAAAAATTAAAAGTATTTCATCAAAAGGATCCTCAGAGACAAGCACGCAAGAAATTTAACATATTATGTTAAATTAAGATACTGTCCAAATTACTAAGTTCGACAAGAGCTTACTTTACAGCTGCTACATTAATAATTGCTGTACCTACAGGTATAAAAATATTCTCATGATTAGCTACTTGCTATGGTGGTTCTATAAAAATGACACCTTCTATGTTATTCTCATTAGGTTTTGTATTTATGTTTACAATAGGAGGATTAATAAACCACTTAGTTCTCCCTTTAAAGATCGCTATATGCTGGGAACTTCTGACAATTATACTACTAGAATTATATTCAGTGACAATGTATAATTTTGAACAATCAGCAGGGAACCAACGGGTATTTAATGCTTTAGTAGGACCCTCAGAGACTACACGCGATCCTTGTAATATATTTACGAGAAGATATAGTCCATGAAATAAAAATGCATTAATTCATTCATTTAGTAACAATAGTTTTAATTCAAGGCGCAAGCTCTCTATTTATAGCTTACGTAACCATTACTCAACTTCTAGTAAGGCGGTATTGCATAGCAAGCTCGATTAAATGATTAATGTATTTTATCCGTAAGTGGTGTTGTGTTAGCTAATGCTTCACTTGATATAGCCTTCCACGATACTTATTACGTAGTTGCTCAAATGGGCCTGAATGGTATATCTTCTTTTAAGTACTATTTTGCAACTGACTATATGCTGGAAACTGTATTATTTGCATATTGTTTACTATTTATTTATACGGCTTATCTTTATAAATTAGATGTTAGTAAGAATATTTTTCTTTTAAATAGTCAAAATAACAATATAGCAATAAGTTCTGAACTTATGAATACACAATCAGCAGAAAACTGAAAAGGATTCTCAGAGACTATACGTCAGTTACCTGATACTGAAGATTATAAATTTTGAAATTGATTTGCCGGTATAATAGATGGGGATGGAAATTTTGATATTAGAACAAATTCTACTAATAAACAAAGAGTTCTTAAACAAATCAGAATAAAATTACATAATAGAGATATTAGAATTTTAACACACATACAAAATTATTTACATATAGGTAGAATTAGAGCAGATAAAAATAAACCTTATTCAATATATATAGTATCTACAAAAGAAGAGATGAAATATATTTTAGAACATATTAATGGATTAATCAGACTTAAAGTACCAGGTTTTAAAGAAGCTTGTGCTTTATATAATCTAGATTATATTGAAGCTGATTATAATATAAAATTATATGATCCTTATTATGCAGGTTTAATAGATACTGACGGTTCTATAGTATTTAATTATGCTGGAAATAGAATAGAATGTAATTTGGAATTTGAATATAATGAATATTCTTCCAAGTTAAATTTCGATAATACTATATTAAATTCTAAACCTACTATTATTAAACGTAAAAGATCAAACTCCGCGCCTGAAAAAGAATTCTCATCTATAACCTTTAAATTTAAAAATGTTAATAATATGTTATTTATATATGATTATTTTATGCATAATAGATTATATTCTGATATTAAATTTTACAGAGTAAGTAAAATTAAACCTTTCATAGAAATTAGGGGATATAAAACATCACCTAAAGGTAGTATAGAACATAAAATATACTCAGATTTCATGATTAATTGAATTAAATATAATAACCCTTTATGATATAAAGTACCTTTTGTTACCAAACATTTGGGGGGTTAGCCCTATCCTTCGGATAGCAAGCTCCTGAAAATAAATAACATATTAATTACAGGTAAAGATATAGTCCACAATTTTATAAATTATTATAAAATGCATTTCCACTATGTATTAAGTATGGGAGCTGTATTCGCAATGTTTGCTGGTTGATACTTCTGAATACCTAAAATATTAGGTTTAAATTATAACTTAAATTTAGCTAAAGTTCAATTCTGACTTTTATTCATAGGGGTTTTTCTAAAGGGAAGTACTTTTGTAATGAAGGATAGATTACATAGATGATTTTCTACAAAGCGTAGAAATTCTCAGTTTGATCCTAAAGAGTTTGAATTATTTTTTGAAAATGTTAACAAAGAAAAAAGAAATATATATAAAGAATTAAGAAAAAAATCAGGTGTTTATTTGTTTATAAATAACATTACTAATGATTTATATATAGGTAGTAGCACAAATTTAACTAGCAGAATGGTTAGTTATTATTACTATACTAACTCACAAAAACCATCTAAGTTAGTTATAATTAGAGCTATGAAAAAATATGGTTTAGATAATTTTTCTTTGGCAATTATAGAATTATGTGAAAAAGATCTTTGTTTAATATTAGAACAAAAATGAATTGATCATTATACACCTAAATATAATGTTTTAACTGTAGCTGGCAATTCATTAGGTTACAAACATAGTATCGACACAATTACTAAATTAAAAGAAAAACTAAGCAAAGAGAATCATCCTAAGTTTGGTAGTGTGACGAGCTTCGCGCCAACTGAGACAAAGAAAGCTATTAGTGACAGTATAAAGTATTTTTATACAGAAAATAGCCATCCAAGTAAAGGATTGAAAGGTTCATTAGCTCCTCAATATGGTATAGGAGGTAAATTCGTCTATTGTTATAATAGACAAGGTGAAGAATTGATTTTCCCTTCCATAAATGGAGCTAGACAACACTTCAAAGTTAGATGAACTCTTGTAAAAAATAATATTGATAAAAATGAATGAATAACTCTTAATGGTGAAGATTGATTAATACAATCTATCCCTAAACAAAATTAATTTGATTAGCCCCTCCCAATCCTTCTATATGCTGGAAACTCTCATAAAGCTTAAGTACTTATTAAATAAGTAAAAATCTTAAGTGTATCTAGACAATCAGCAGGAAACCAAAGTAACAACACATGTTATTAGTAGGATCCTCAGAGACTTCACGAAGGAGGTTATTTTAATTAATTAAAATAATCAATATATAGTCCACACAATATGTAATCTTACATTCTTCCCTCTTTCAATGTTGGGGGCCTACAATAGAAATTATGTAGTGCAAAATGGGTAGCTTAGACCTTAGCTTGGCCTTCGACCGAGCTTGCGCCTTAATTTAGTCTTTTCTAATCCTAAATTAAAATATGAGCAACCTTCGAAGTGCCGCCCATAAAAAACTTGGCAAATTGCTGGAAGGACGTCAGGTGTAACCAATCCTTTTACGTCTAATCAGCAGGCAATCTTTCTTTATAAAAAAAAAGCAAGCAGCTTCAACGATCAAACGCCAAGTACCCTCGATTTAAAAATTATATTTAAATAAGGGTAGTGATATGATCTAAGTAAAATAGTGACTAATAAGCATTGTTTTATCTTGACTAGATTTACCTAAATCTAAATCATCTAGTTCATATAACTTGAGTCCTAAAATACAAAGATTAAGCTTATCTAAGCGTTTCTATTCTACCAGTTCAGTTGACAAAAATATACTTGACGTGGATAACCTTGATCAAATTGAATCTATTAAATTTGATTCTCTTGAGCAAGGGTGTGGAGAAATTAAGTTCAAATATTTAGGAGTTTCGGGTGTTTATAAATTAATAAATAAAAATGATCCTAACCTTTTTTATATTGGTAGTTCAAATAATTTAGCTAGAAGAATGGAGGAATATAATAAATTAACTAAAGGTTTACGTAAACCTCATTCTTCTTCAGAATTAGAAATATCTAAAACTTCAGCTTTAAATTGAAAATTCGAGTTTTTATATATTACTACACCTCAAACTTCCTTAGTTTATGAACAATATGCAATCCTTAAATTTAAACCTACTATTAATAGCAATTTAAGTGTAATCCCACGAATAAATCCTCCATGAGGTAATAATTTAAATAATGCTATTGCAACTATTGAAAAATTATTATCGTTATTTACTGAAGGTTCCGAAGGATATAATAGAATAAATGTATTCCTTAAAACTTTTAAATTAGCTAATGGTTTAGATTATACGCCTGAAGATGCATATAATAAATATTATTGCTTTTTAGTTTTTGTATATGATATTACTTCACCTCACGGGCGTCCTGTTGTTTATTCTTCAATTAATAGAGCTTTAAAGGGATTACAGATTAGTCATAGTACTTTATTAAATTACATTAATAATAAATATCTTTTTAATTCTAATCTTGTCTTATCTTTTGAATCTTTAGTTGAAGAAGATTTGGCAGAATATCAAGAAAGACCCACAGGGGATAGTCAACTCCGTAAACATATTGTTGTCTACAATCAAGATAATGAGAGAGTAGCGGAATTTAAATCTGGTAGAGAAATGGCTAGATATTTCCAAATGGATGGAAAAGTAGCTAGATTAGCTATAGCCAAGGGTGAGTATTTGGACTTTTTACTGGTATCTAAAGATGTTTCTTTTAGACAAACAATTTATGTATTTGATAGTGACACTAAAGAAATTTTAGCTAAGTTTCTTGGTGTGTCAAAAGCTTTAAAATATGCTAAAGTTAATTTTTATACATTAAAAAGTTTAATTGAAAAAGGAAATTCTTATAACGGTAAAATATATAGTTATAAAGATAAAATTTAACCAAATGCGTACGCCTATTAGAAAACGCAACATTTCTTAGGTTTACAAGGAATGCCTAGAAGAATTAGTGATTATCCTGATGCTTTTGCAGGTTGAAATTTAATAAGTAGTATAGGTTCTATAGTAAGTGTAATAGCTGCATGATTATTCTTATATATTGTATATTCACAATTAGTAGAAGGAAAAGTGGCTTCTAGAAATCCTTGATTAACTCCAGGATTCTACACAGACGTATTACAAGCCAATTTAAATAGAAGTTACACTAGCTTAGAGTGAGGATTATCAAGCCCACCAAAACCTCATGCATTTGTAAGTCTACCTTTACAAAGCTAAAATCAGTACGTAGTACGCAGTACGCCTATTTATATCTAGCTTTTCATAACAAAGCAGTAACCATATTCCCAGCGGCGCAAGCTCGCCGGGAATTAGGGGGGGGGGGGGGAGGCTAGCGAAGCTAGCCTCCCTGCCTACTCGCTGGGTATATTAACGCTACATAGTACGTACAATATTCCTAGCTTTATATAGCTTGCTAATTAGTTGTATAGCCTGCTTTTCGTACACATGAAAAGCTAGATTTAAGTCTCATTAGCTCAATGGCAGAGCAGAATACTTCTAATATTTAGATCTTAGTTCGAGTCTAAGATGAGATAGGTATAGAGAAATCTATACTATAAAGATAATAAGTAGTCTATTAAATCAATAAAGAAAATTTTTTTATCGGCTATTTTTGCTTCTATATCATAATATTTAATACCTGGCTAAGCCAGCTAAGCTAAAGCTATAAAGCTAAAGCACGAATTATAGAAGGAGGGTACGACTTCGTATAAATAGGAGTACGCTTAGATATAAATAAAAATAGCCAGCTAAAGCTACTCTTCTGTGTGCGTGTAGGCTGGGACTATTCGTGGAGAGTATCTTCGCCCTCGAGTAAGGGGTCGGGCGCGAACAAAGTTCGAGGCTTCGCCTATCCCCCCCTATTTTTTTTTTACTAGGAGCTTGCTATGAAGGCGCAAGCCCGAGACTTCGTCTACCGTAGGGTGAGACTTCGTCTACGCAAGCTCGCCTAGAACAAAGTTCCTCCTTGCCATAAACTAAACGTATTAGATTATTCTATAAATAGTTTAATATATAGTATATAAGGTTAGCTTTAGCCAACCTATAGCCAAGCTAGCTAAAGCTCTTATATACTTTTTATTTACCTACGAGTGACGCGGTGTGCACGTATTATAATTAAATTACAATAACAAAAAGTATGAAGGCAAAAGCCCTAAAATTAATTAATCTTTTATCATATAAAGATATAGATATACCTAGACCTCATGTCTTTGTGAATCTTCCGTTAAAAAGTACGGTTTCACCGGTAGAGCTTACAGATATAACTTTAAAGATTAATGAACTATTACCTCAACTTGCTGATTTTATAAGTCAATTTCACAGTATCATCTTGACTAATAATATAAATGTTATAACAGATGCAGGGGGTAATATGTCATTAGATGTTCCTGGTACTATGTCGGACACTGATGCAGATAAATTTAGTAGAAGAATAAGTATTATTGATCGTTTAATAACAACACGTGGTCAAGAAATAAATGATTTATTACAGAAAGGATTAGAAATAGAAGGTAAATTAAAGAAAGAAAATGTTAACTATACTTCGCAAATATTAGATAAAGTTAATGAATTTAATAGATTAAATGCTTCTTATAAACATTAATAGCTCTAACTTTAGCTTTATTTTTCTGTTATTTATCGAGTAGACGAAGTCTCGAGCTTGCTATTAAGAGCTACGCCCTAGACTTCGTCTACTCGTCCCCCTAATTCCCTAATTCCCTAATTCCCAATGAAATACGGCGAGCTTATGCCGCCGTATTTCATCGGGAATATGGCTACTGCTTCGTACACTAATTTAGTATTATTAATATTATAAGATTAAACAAAACAAAATAAAACATAGCTAGCTCACTATATTTAGGTTTAGCTTATTTCTAGTTTGAGCGCAAGCTCGAAAATCGCCAACGGTGCTAGCTCGCAATCTAGCCAAATTTTTAGTGGTTTCTGACTCCGGCTGAGCCGGAATTAGGGGAGGGGTAATATTCGTTTCACGAATCAGGCGTATTTCATAGCAAGCTCTAAAATAAAGAACTTTATTTTAGAGCTTGCGCCTTACTCCTTCCTGCCTCCTACTAGCTATAGAAATCTGCCTAGTGAGTTAGCACACATTAACAAAGAAAGATGTAGTGCTGCGCACTAGCAAATAAAAAAAAAATGAATTATTCTCCTACTATTATTTCAATAATTGAAAATATAATATTAATGTTACCCGCTTTATTAGTGGTAGCTTATGTAACTGTAGCGGAAAGAAAAACTATGGCAAGTATGCAAAGAAGACTTGGTCCTAACGCAGTAGGATTAAAACCCGTTTAGTCCCCCTTATTTTTAACTAATTTAAGGTAAACAGAGGATGAATTTCAAGAAAAGCTGTTAAGCTAACTTGAAGCGAAGCTTATTATTACTAATAAGAACGTTCAACGACTAAAGAGTATTTTTATATAAATACTTCAGTATTCTCCTACTAATTTAATTTGTAATAGTATGACAGCAAGGCCCAAGCGACCCCTTGCTAGTCCTTATTTCTTCGAAATTAGGACCAGCTAGCTCTTTATAAAAAAAAATTAGTAGAAAACATAGTCTGAACCATCTTGTGAAAGATGGATTAAGAGTAAAATCTTTATAACACAATTGATTACGGTCTTTTACAGGCATTAAATAAAAATAAGACTACGAGAAGCTTCCATACTACATCAAAATTAAATAATAATGATAATTTACATAATGACGACCAGCCCTTTATTAAAGAACTTTATAAAAATAGAGTTGCACCAGTAAAGACTTTTTCAGATAAAGTTCGAATATCTTGTTTTAATATTTTAGACTTAGAAAAAAGAGTCGAATTTTTTCGAAATTTAAAAGAAATACCTAATTATGATAAAGGAGGTATTTATATCTTCCAGTATAACAATGATCCTTTGGTTTATTATATAGGTAGAACTTCTTCCTTTAGTGATAGATTTAAATCTCATATTAAGCATAAAACTACGGACAAATTCCATGTATTTGCTAATTTAGTCGGTTGAAACAATTTTACACTGAGTATAATAGAAATTTGTGATAGAAGTGAACATGGTACAAGAGAAAACTTTTATCTTCAAAAATATTTACCTTTATTAAACTCTACGTTTAGTTCTAATTTTTCAGAAACTTCTGTTTATGAAACTTTAAGAAGTATCTTAAAATCAAAACAAGAAGCTTTAACTAAAGAAAAATTAACAGAAACCGGATTAAATTCAGAGCTTGCGCCTCCCTCTTTATCAATAAAAGTTTTAGCTTATAATTATAATGGAACTAATATAGATAAAAATTATAGAAACTTTATTAGTATAAATGAAGCATGTAAACATACAGGTATAGCCCGTAAGACTGTAAGTGTATATTTAGATACGAATGTTCCTATTAAAGGTTTATTATTTTTCAGTAAACCTATTGAAGACTTGAAACTAGCATTAAATTTAGTAAAACAGTCAGATAAAAGTTTACCTTTAAGTGATTTAGAAAGTAAACCTGTATGGATTTATAATATAGACTCTAATAATAAAGTGTTATTAGTTAATAATGAACCTTTTAAATCTAGAGAATCAGCAGCTAAATTTTTAAACACTAGTCATAACGTGGTAAGATATTACATGGATTCTTGAGAAGGTAGAGGATATAAAGGTTATTTTTTATTTAGTAGACTTTTAACAGATATAGAAATTAATAGTTTACGTGAAATATGAATATCAGAACCTTTAACTCGTAAAACTCAAGTGTGAGCTTATGATGCTAAATCTATGGAGTTAATAAATAACTCTTCATTTCTAAGTATGCAAAAATGTGCGGAGTTTTTTAATGTAGATTACCGTAGTATTTCTAATAATTTAGATACTAAATTAGCTATAAATAAAGGAGGTGAGTTTATTTATCTTTTCTCAAATGAATTAGATAAAACAACTTTACAAGAATTGAGTTTAAACCTTCAAATAGCTAAAAACACTGTCTCCCCCATTTATACAAAATCAAATGATAAATATATTTTATTAAGTAAAGACCAACCATTTAAATCTAAATTACAAGCTTCTAAAGAATTGGGTATTACTTCTAAAACTATTACAAGGTATGTAAATACTAATAATAATTATAAAGGTTTATATTTTTTTAATGCTAAACAGCAGTAATAGTTAATTATTAATTATGTATAAAATATCATTTAGTATGGCGAGTAGCTTTTAGCTTTATGAATGCGCTAGCTAGCGCATTCATATAAGGAGGCAAGACATAACAGGCTATCATTATTAAAAAATTTACCGATGTATATGGCCTTCTTAAATCTGCAAGTGCCATAGTATTAAATAAAAGAAATATCTTTATATTCTATTTCCTTATATAAACGATGGTATTTCTTTATAATACTATAGAAAAATAAAACAAATTGCTGGAAACCCTTATTAAGACAATCAGCAGGGAACTTTTTATTATAGTAATTTAAGATAAACGGACACTTAAATTATAATATAATAGATGGGATCTTCAACGACTAAACGTTTTACTTATACTTTGTCTAGTTTAAATGGAAATGGGTATAAGATTATATAGTCTAACTAGTATGGAGACATACTAATTAATAAACAGGTTGCAGATGCTTTAAAATTAATCTTAAAAGAATATGTAGCTCCTACACAAGCTAATTTAATACTATTTTTCTTAGGACCTATAGTGACATTAATATTTGCTTTATTAGGTTATGCAGTTATTCCTTACGGTCCTGGACTATCATTAGGGGATATGGAATTAGGAATATTCTATATGTTAGCTGTTTCAGCTTTAGCTACTTATGGTATTTTACTTGCAGGATGAAGTGCTAACAGTAAGTATGCTTTCTTAGGATCTTTAAGAAGTACAGCTCAATTAATTAGTTATGAATTAGTGTTAAGTTCTGTATTATTAATAATAATAATGATAACAAATAGCTTAAATTTAAATATAAATGTACAATTCCAAAAAATAGTATGATTAGCTTTACCTCTATTCTGTATATTAATAATATTCTTTATAGGTTCTGTGGCAGAGACTAATCGTGCACCATTTGATTTAGCAGAGGCTAGTAAAGATTTGGCCTCTTAAAAGATCACAAATTGCTGGAAAACCCTTAATTATGGATAATCAGCAGGTAAGCAACTATAAATTAGTTGAACCTTCAGAGGCTAAACGTGATCATTTAATATAAGGCGTTAGCTCGTTATATTAAATAAGATATAGTCCAGACTTATATGAAAATATAAGATTAATAAAATTCAAAATTATGTACTCACAAAGTTAATAATACTTATTATACAAAAATCCATAAAGGTACTTATAATATTACAAAGGTTACTAAAAGATTCTATTCTTCTGAATCTAATGTGCCTTCAAACCACCCTGCCAATATAAAACCTGTACCTGTATTAGTATTAGATAATCTAAAAGATAAAACTTATATAGAATATCATAGAGAAATTCTAAAAAATAAAGGTGGTATTTATTCTTTTATTAATACAGTTAATGGTAATCAATATATAGGTAGTGCCAAAGATTTTTATCTTAGACTTAATGAACATTTAAATAATAAAAAATCTAATATAAGTTTACAACATGCTTTTGATAAACACGGTTTAGATAAATTTAAATGAATTGTTTATGAATATTTTAGTTATGAAAGTAAAATAATTAGTAATAAGGCTTTAACTGACTTAGAAACTAGTTATATTAAAGCGTTTGACTTTTCTACTTTATATAATTTTAAAAAGGACGCTACAAGTTCATTAGGTTATAAACATACAGAAGAGGCTAAGGAAAAAATGGTTGAATATTATAAGGATAAAACCAATCATCCTATGTATGGAAAAACCCACAGTAAAGAAATATTAAAATTAATAAGTAAGCCGGGGATATTAAACCCTATGTTTGGTAAAACCCATAATGAGGATACTAAAAAACTTATGGCTACAAAGAAAAATAAATATTTAAATGGTGTGGGGATTTTCGATTTAAATGGTAATTTAATAGAAAAGTTTGATAATAATGTAGAATTAGCTAAGTACTTAGAAATATCTAAGGTTACTGTGGGGAAATATTTAAACAATAACTTAATATATAAAGAGAAATATAGATTTAAACCTCTATAGTATTAAGTTATAGTTTTTTTTTGATTGGAATCTGAATTGGTTAGTGGATTTATGACAGAACACGCTGCAGTAATATTTGTCTTTTTCTTCTTAGCTGAATATGCTAGTATTGTATTAATGTGTATATTTACTAGTATTTTATTTTTAGGTGGTTATTTATTAGAATTTGACATTGTATATTGATTTGACTTATTAAATTATATATATGCATATATTTTCGATATAAACTGAATTACATCTTTAGAATATTTTAAATTAAGAGGAATTTTGACTAGTTCTTCTGTGGATGGCTTTTTACATAGTATAACTTTAGGTATAAAAAGCTCAATAATGGTATTTATATTTATCTGGGTAAGAGCTTCATTCCCTAGAATACGTTTTGACCAGTTAATGTCATTCTGTTGAACTGTGTTATTACCTATTTTATTTGCTTTTATAATATTAATTCCTTGTTTATTATATATATTCGGAATAACTGTAGTAAATGTGAACATGTTTTAGTAATTTTAGAGCCTGCGCCGTCTATCCATATTCCCGGCGTAGCCTCCCTCCGGGTATTCGTTTCACGAGAGACTTAGTCTACAGCAATAAAAAAAATAAAGAACTTTATTTTTTTTGCCTACCTTTAACCTGGCTGTGGCTTTAAATACTAGTGACGAACATACATTGAAGCATTTAGTATCATCTAATTTTTCTCTAATGCAAACACATAGAGTTAATCCATATTCCCGGCGTAGCCTCCCGGCATAGCCTCCCACTGGGTATTCGGGAGGCATAGCCGGGAATATGGATGGTATTATATATGAGCGTTCTACCAATATTATTGTTTGCTAGGCTATTCCCGATTCCCGGCGTAGCCCCCCCGGCTATGCTCCCGGCTATGCTCCCGCAGGGAGCATAGCCGGGAATATGGATAAGTGCATAGCAGCAAGCTAAGGCAGGAATAGTGGAGGTAGAACAAGCAGCTACTGCTGTATTAACTCTTTATGATAAAGAGTATCAATAGCATACTCTTTATCATAAAGGCCATGAGACACATGTATATAGGCGGACATAGTAAATTATTTTAAGAGCAATAAATATCAATCTTCAACATATGTTATTATCCTCGTTAATTATTACACCTCTACTAGGGACAATGGTTGTAGCTAGTTCAGGATCATATAAAAATTCAGAGTTATTTACTAAAACGATTGCGCTTACTACTAGTGTTATAAATTTAATTATATCATTAGTTATGTTTATTTTATTTAATAACAGTACTAATCAATTTCAATTTGTACAAGAACACTACAATGTACAACTATTCGACATTTACTTGGGTGTAGATGGTATCTCTATATATTTTATATTATTGACTACAATAATAATGCCTATAGCATTATTATCTAATTGAGATTCTATAAAAGAAAATGTAAAATCTTATTTAATAATTATGTTATTATTAGAAACATTATTATTAGCAGTTTTTATGAGCTTAGACATAATGTCATTCTATATATTCTTTGAAAGTATATTACCTCCTTTATTTATATTAATAGGTCTATATGGATCAGATAATAAAGTAAGTGCGAGTTACTATTTATTCTTATATACATTTAATCTCAAGTGTAAAAGAACCAAATTCCGGGGAAGCCCTAAAGCTCTAGTAACCAAAGTAATAAGAGAAATTTTATTACCGGCCTGATTAATGACTCAGGGTATGGTAACATCACTAGTTTTCATTTATGAAAAGCTACTTTTAGTAGTAGATATGTGGGTGATCGCGGATCTAAGTCATCTTTATTCTAAAGCTCAGTGTAAACAGGCTATAGATAATAAGGGTGTAAAAGAGCAACGAGTAGATGGTTCTTCGAATTCTAGAAATTTAGATTTCGTGAGGTGTACTCTAGTCGCTGGGAAACCAGTTTTTGGGAGAAAAATTCATTCCCGTTCAGATGGAGCTTCGCTAGTCCGCGGACTAGCAAATAATATATTTAAAAGATCTATACATACAACTAGATCTGATACTCTAGACCCTTGATTTGTCACAGGGTTAACAGAGGCAGAAGGATGTTTTTCACTAGGTTTTTTTAAAAGTGATAGCTATAAAATGGGCTATCAAATTCAAGCCATTTTCAAAATTACCCTGCATAAAAAAGACTATGGTTTACTATGTCAAATGCAAGAATATTTTGGTATAGGAAAAATTACAAAACATGGTGAGACTACTTTACAGTATACAGTTAAATCTATAAAAGGTTTAGATGTAATAATATCTCATTTTGATAAATACCCGCTGTTAAGTCAAAAATGAGCTGATTATAAACTCTTTAAGGATGGAATTTTATTAATTAAAAATAAAGAACATCTAAGCAGAGAAGGGTTTATAAAAATTCTTAGTATAAAAGCTACTATGAATTTAGGTTTATCAGATGAATTAAAATTATTATTTCCTGACATTAAACCTGTATCTAGACCTTTAGTTTCAAATAAAGGTACTGTAAATCCTAACTGAATAGCCGGTTTAGCTAGTGGAGATGGATGTTTTCATGTTTCTATACGTAACTCCTCTACAACTAAATTAGGTAAAGCTGTAGTATTGAAATTCCATATTGTTCAACATAGTAGAGATTTTGAACTAATGGAAATGTTAATATCTACTCTTGGATGTGGGAGAATTGAACTACAGTTGAAACAGTCCGCTGTTTACTATGTAGTCGTGAAATTTCAAGATATTTTTGATAAATTAATACCATTGTTTGATAAATATCCTATTAAAGGTATTAAAGCTTTAGACTACCATGATTTTAAAAAAGTAGCTAATCTAATGTATAATAAAGAACATTTAACTGAAGAAGGTTTATCTAAAATTAAATCTCTAAAATTAAATATGAATTTATTAAGATAGCTTGCGCCTTAATAAGATCCTTTACTATTATCTGAATTGCCGGTTAGCCGGTATGAATTGAAGTAACCCAAAATTAAAGAAAACGCATTAATTATGTGAACGTATGAGGTTCTTTGTTTTTACTACTGTCGATTTTAAGTACATCTTCTATAATGGGTAGTACAGATTTTGATACTTTATTTAAACTAAATTTTGAATATAAAACTCAAATATTCTTATTTATAGGAATATTTATATCATTTGCTGTAAAAACTCCTACAATATTTTTAAACAATTGATTATTAAAAGCTCACGTTGAATCTCCTTTAGGTGGAAGTATTGTATTAGCCGCAATAGTATTAAAATTAAGTCTATACGGTGTATTTAGATTAATATTACCTATATTACCTAAAGCTTCTTTAGATTATACTTTTGTTGTATTTACTATAGCGGTAATTACAATTATATATGCTAGTTTTAGTACACTAAGAACAACAGATGTAAAAGAACTAATAGCATATAGTTCAGTCTGTCACGCTTCAGTTTATTTAATAGGAGTATTTAGTAATACTATGCAAGGATTAGAAGGAAGTGTGATATTAGGTTTAGCCCATGGGTTTGTGTCAAGTGGTTTATTTATATGTGCAGGTGGAATATTATACGATAGAACAGGTACTAGACTTATATATTTTTATAGAGGAATTACTCAATTAATGCCTATATTTGCTATATTATTCTTTATATTAGCTTTAGGTAATTGTGGTGCTCCATTAACTTTAAATTTTGTAGGTGAATTTATGTCACTTTATAGTATAATAGAAAGATTACCTGTATTAGGTGTTTTCGCTTGTTCTTCTGTAGTATTTTCTGCAGCCTACACTATATATATGTTTAATAGAATATCTTTCGGAGGTTCTTTCACTAGATTTTTAGAAGAAAGTATATACGATGTAAATAAAAGAGAATTTATTTTATTATTTATATTAGTATTATTTACAGTTGTATTGGGTGTATATCCTTCTTTAATTTTAAACGTATTAGATTATTCTATGAATAGTTTAATATATAGTATATAAGGTTAGCTTTAGCCAACCTATAACCAAGCTAGCTAAAGCTCTTATATACTTTTTATTTACCTACGAGTGACGCGGTGTGCACGTATTATAATTATCATAATCAAAATTAATATGCCACAATTAGTACCTTTTTATTATATGAATGAAGTAGTATTTGCTTTTGCTATAATAGTATTTATTCTATACGTATTATCTAAATACATATTACCAAGAATAGTGCGTTTATTCTTATCACGTATGTTTATTAATAAAATATAATATATATTAAGGGGAGGAGGCTGATTTCGAAGAAATATGCCTATACATACCTCGCTCTTAGCAATGGTCGAGTAAAATAAATATAGGCGCTAGCTCTCTAGCGTTAGCCATAAAAAAATAAGGCGGTGACTATTCCGGCGTAGCCCCCGGCTATGCTCCCGGCGTAGCCAGGAGCATAGCCGGAATTAGCAAGCTCCTCTTTATTTTTTTTAGAGCTTGCGCCCTCCACACAGCTAGCTACGAGTAGCTTAGTTATAAGGGGCTATAGCTAGCTTACAGCTAAAGCTAAAAGCTAGCAAGCTCATACCTATTTTGCAAATATTTAGCTTTTTAAAGATTTATATATTATAGTAGTAATAATACTACTAGATGTTTTCTATAGAAAAACAAAATTTATTCTTTGCGCAAGCTAAAGAAATAAGAAGTCCTTTAGATCAATTTGAAATAAGAGACATATTAAATTTAGAAGTTTTAGGTGGTAACTTACATCTATCTTTAACTAACATAGGATTATATTTAACAATAGGAGCTTTAATTATATTAGTTTTAAGTATAGTTTCAACTAACTATAATAAATTAGTTAGTAATAACTGATCAATAGCTCAAGAATCATTATACGTAACTATACATAATATAGTTACAAATCAAATAAACCCTAAAAATGGTCAAATTTATTTCCCATTTATATATACTTTATTTATATTTATATTAATAAATAATTTAATTGGAATGGTTAACAGGAGCCTTTATATTTTATCATTATTTATCTCAAACATGTTTGAAGTATCAGGATTACATAGTAAACCTATATTTCAAGTACAATCATATTCTTCTCTTAACTCTGACTCTAAGCCAGATACACAAATAAACATATCTAAGGATAGTCCTAGATATAGTTTTAACAATAAAAACACCTTCTACCTTAATCCTGATTATCTTACAGGGTTTGTAGATGGAGAAGGTTGTTTCTCGCTTTCTATATTTAAAGAAGACAGAAGCTTAACGGGTTGACAAGTTAAGCCTATCTTTAGTATATCTTTACATAATAAAGATATTAAATTATTAGAAGCTATTCAAAGAACTTTTAAAACAGGAAAGATCTATAAACATGGAGTTGATTCTATGCAATATCGTGTAAGTTCTTTAAAGAATTTACAAATAATCACAGATCATTTTGATAGTTATCCTTTAATAACTCAAAAGAGAGCTGATTATCTTTTATTTAAGCAAGCTATAGCTATAATAAAGAATAAAGAGCATTTATCTATAGAGGGTATATTGAAGTTAGTAGGAATTAAAGCTACATTAAACTGAGGTCTATCAGATAAGTTTAAAGAGAGTTTCCCTACTGCAAAAGCAGTAGTGAGACCTTCAGTAAGATATAACACTTTAAATATTAAGATTAAAAACTTAAATTGAATTAGAGGATTTATAGACGCTGAAGGAAGTTTCCAAGTTATAACTCAAAATAATAGAAATGTTAGTTTAAGATTTTCATTGACTCAACATATTAAAGATGAAGAGTTGTTAAAGGATATAACTACTTATCTAAACTGTGGTAGATATTACAAATCACCAGGACGTAATGAAGGTCAATACTTAGTAACAATCTTTTCAGATATAAATGATAAGCTAATACCTTTCTTAAACGAATATCCATTATTAGGTATTAAACAATATGATTACTTAGATTTTGCACAAATAGCCGAGCTAATAAAATCTAAAGCCCATTTAACGGATGAAGGATTAGAAAAGATAAAGTTAATTCAAAGTAATATGAATAGAAAGAGAATAACAATAGAAGAATAGATAAATGTTTAGATGATTGTAGTATTGCATAGCAAGCTCTTCATATATAAATAATAATAAAATATAATAAATTTCACTATATGCTGGAAACTTCTAAAGCCTTTAGGTACCAATACTGGTGAAAATCTTAAAGGATGAAACAATGAACTATCAGCAGGAAACCAAAGTAACCCGCGATAAAAAAAAATAAGAGCTTGCGCCTTTATTTTTTTTTCTGCGCCGTTATGAGTAGGATCCTCCGAGACTACATGTGAAAGATCACTTAACACTGTTTTACAATAACAACTAAGTGATTAAGATATAGTCCACCGCGGTAAGTCTATAAGACTTACTGTGTTGTCCATACAGCTTTGCTTCTACAGCCCATTTTGCGTTAACATTTGCTCTTAGTTTCACAATAGTATTAGGTGCAACTATATTAGGATTCCAAAAACATGGTTTAAAATTCTTTTCTTTATTAGTACCTGCTGGTTGTCCTTTAGCACTTTTACCTTTATTAGTTACTATCGAGTTTATCTCATACCTTGCAAGAAATGTATCTTTAGGTCTTAGATTAGCAGCTAACATAACAGCTGGTCACATGTTATTAAGCATATTAAGTGGTTTTGTTTATAATATAATGAATTCTGGTTTTATATTCTTCATTTTAGGATTAATACCTTTATTATTTATTATAGCCTTTTCAGGTTTAGAGTTAGCAATAGCCTTCATCCAGGCGCAAGTGTTCGTGGTACTATCTAGTTCTTATATAAAAGACGGATTAGATTTACATTAATATTTGTAGCGATAGACGAAGTCTCTCCCTATCCGAAGGATATGCTGGCTAGGCAGATTTCGAAGAAATATGCCTAGAAAAAAAAATAAAGGCGCAAGCTCTTAGTAATTTAGAGCCTGTGCCAGAGAAAAAAAAAAGAGCTGGCGCCGCCTGATTCCCGCTTTCGGCGGGAATATGCGCCTTACTCGTTCGCCCCCTCCGAAAATACCAGAGGAGGCAACTTTGTTCGGGCTAAAAATATGGAAGAAAGAGTAGGCAGGAGTTCCAGGCGCAAGCTCGCTCCACGAATAAAAAAAATAAAGAACTTTATTTTTTTTTACCCCCGCGAGCTTGCGCCGCCGGGGGCACTAGCTCTTCGTTATTAGTACTAAGTGTTTATATTGAGGAAAGTTATAAGAACAATAACAATTTATCCTGAAGGCGCTATTCGTTTCACGAGAGACTTAGTCTACAGCAATAAAAAAAAAATAAGGCGGTGACTATTCCGGCGTAGCCCCCCGACTATGCTCCCGGCTACGCCGGGAGCATAGCCGTAATTAGCAAGCTCCTCTTTATTTTTTTTAGAGCTTGCGCCCTCCTTGTATAAAGGCGCAAGCTCGTATTACTGCGAGCTTGCGGATTCCTGATTCCCGGAGGGGTATTTTTTTCTTCGAAAAAAATACCTCGCCGGAATTAGCACCCAGGAAATTAATAAAAGTTATATGATGTATAGGAAGAAAATAATACAAAATTATTTATATAATTTATATGAAAAATCGCGAGCAGCTAGCATTTTATAGAAAATTATCTGTTTTAGTAAAATTCACAGTAAATAGCTTATATGATTTTACCTTAGTCAATGGATTTAGATCCATTAGTGATATATGAATAGTTCTATATCAGAAAAAAAAAGTAAAAGTTGAGTTTGGTGATGGCTCTGATTGAATGCTGTCCAAGTGCTTGACACATGCTAATCGTACGTTTTAATTGATAAATTAAAAAGTGGTGTACAGGTGAGTATAATGATATTCTTCGCCGGCCTTAAAGTGGAGGTAAATCCTTCATAATAAATAAAGGAAACAGGTGATGAGGAGGATACGGGCAAGCTAAAGCTTTGGGAAAGGCTGTAGCTAGCTGCTTTCCTTGTTATGTTTCTGCTTTAAGAGGATAATAAATATCTTCGAGATAGGTAGTAGTTAAGGTGATGACTTAACTAGCCTTAAACTCTCGTAGTCGAATCTGAAAGGTTGATCGACCACATTGGGTCTGAAAAAACCCCAATGCAAGTTAGTACAGCAGTGAGGAATCTTGGTCAATGGCCTAACGGCTGAACTGGCAACTTGGAGAAGTGGCAAGTCTTCCAGTATGGGGAGCAAACAGCTATGGGTCAAGCCCGATACCTTTAAGAGAAGTCTTATTGTGAGGGCGAGTTGTATAACACCATAGGGCTGGCCGTCCCATATGAAAAGATTTTATTAGAATTGAATGAAACTTTGTTTATATATTGATAATGACAGTATATATATCGTGTCTTGACTAATTGCGTGCCAGCAGTCGCGGTAATACGTAAGAGACTAGTGTTATTCATCTTAATTAGGTTTAAAGGGTACCCAGACGGTCTATATAGCTTATAAAATGTTAGTATAAGACTAGAGTTTTATGTAAGAGGGCAGTACTTGAGGAGGAGAGATGAAATTTCGTGATACCAAAGGGACTCTGTAAAGGCGAAGGCAGCCCTCTATGTAAAAACTGACGTTGAAGGACGAAGGCACAGAGAACAAACAGGATTAGATACCCAAGTAGTCTTTGCAGTAAATGATGAATGCCATAGGTTAGATATATTTTGCTGAAGGTCCGTTTCTCCCGCGGCTTCGGATACACAAAATTATATTTGGTCTATAAATGAAAGTGTAAGCATTTCACCTCAAGAGTAATGTGGCAACGCAGGAACTGAAATCACTAGACCGTTTCTGACACCAGTAGTGAAGTATGTTGTTTAATTCGATGATCCACGAAAAACCTTACCACAATTTGAATAATTTTATTACAGGAGTTGCACGGCTGTTTCCAGTTAATGTTGTGAAACTGTGGTTTCCATGAAATTAACGTAATCCCTGGCTTTATTTTTTTTATTTACGATAAAGCATTCAGTCCTGGAAATTTGGAAAGATAAAGGGGACAAAGACAAGTCATCATGGCCTGCTGAGTGATCTAGGAAATCACCATCGTGGGATGAACTATCAAATTCCGGGGACGCCCTAAAGCTTCTGGTACTAAGCCATATATGAAAATATATGAGTGGCTGAAGTAATTACTCAGGTATAGTAACAAGCCAGAAGATAATTGAAAGAGCAATGGGCTATCGCGGATCTAAGTCAGAAGTATTTGCAAATACTTCTGTAAAAGAGCAACGAGTAGACGGTAGTTACATTGGAGTATTAAATAATCCAATGTTAAGGTATACTCTAACGGGTTCCGAGAGGAATTATCAAGTCAAAATCCTTTCTAACCAAATAAATCAAATAAGGACGTATTCAGCCAACAACAACTTATCCCAGAAATCAATGTTAAATGGCTCAATAAATCCTTGATTTTTAACAGGATTTTCAGATGCAGAATCTTCTTTCTCTATTTTAATTCAGCATAATAAAAATTATGCTACTAATTACAGAGTTAAAGCTATATTTGCCGTAGGATTACATACTAAGGATACAGCTATACTTGAAGCAATTAAATCTTTTTGAGGTGTAGGTAGTATTCATAAGCATGGTGAACACTCGATACAGTATAGAGTAGAATCTATTAAAGATTTACAAGTAATTGTGGATCATTTTGATAGATACCCACTTGTAACATGTAAGGGTGTTGACTATAGAATATTTAAAGAAGCTTTTTATTTAATTAAAAATAAAGAGCGAGCTTGCGCCCAACTGAAGAAGGTTTATCAAGTATAAACAGATTAGTAAATAAATTCGATTTGAGTAGCTCAGAGTATAAATTTAAAGGTATACCTGATCCTCAATGAATGGCAGGATTTTCAAGTGGAGATAGTAGTTTTAATATAAAAGTTAGTAAATCTGAAACTACTAAGTTAGGTACAAGAGTTCAATTGAGATTTGCTATTGATTTGCATATCAAAGATAAAGAATTCGTTAACTACTTAACTACATATTTTAACTTAGATAAAAACAAGTATGTTTATTTATCTAGAAATTCTGTAAAATTCGAGACTACTAATACTAAAGATATTACATCAGTAATAATACCTTTTTTTATTAAATATCCTATTCAGGGTAAGAAGAGTTGAGATTTTATGGATTTTAATAGAGTAGCTAAGATGATTAATAATGGAGAACATTTAACTAAAGAGGGATTAGCTGAAATATTAGATATAAAATCTAGTATGAATCAGTAAAAGTTATATGAGTCGTTCTATTTATTATTTGCAAGATAAATTTGATCGCTGTGTGATATTGTGGGCTATAGACGTGCCACATATTCCTAAACAAAGAGATGCAAAAATGTGAATTTAAGCTAATCTCAAAAAATAGGATATAAATTTTAAGGATTGTAGTCTGAAATTCGACTATATGAATAAGTAATTACTAGTAATCGTGAATCACCATGTCACGGTGAATAGACCTTGGATTGGTACTAACCACTCGTCACATGCTGAAAGGGGCATGCGCAATAAGTTTGCTTTCTTAGTAACAAGTAAAAAAAACAAATAGGTTTTATATATTCTTTTATTGGGAATCTTCGTATGCGTGGCTCTAATTAGTGTTAAGTCGAAATACGGTTCGGGTAGTGGAAGTTGCCCGGGATTAATTAATATTAACCATAAATATATATAATATAAGCGCAAGCTCTATTTAGAAAAATTGTATTTTTTTGAGTTTGCGCCTATATAAAGGAGGGTTCCTTTATTGGTAAGAAGGGTTGAGCTGTAAACTCAATAGCTATTGCTTTTAAGAGTTCGAATCTCTTGTCTCCTAGAATTAGTAACTTAATTAGGTAAAGGACTTCCTTGTCACGGAAGTAGATGTCGGTTCGATTCTGATCTAATTCGTATAGTAGCATACATAGCATATATAGCAGCTTCGCTAGCTTTTATAATTTTTATATATATATAGGCGGGAACGAGAGCTTCGCGGCGCGAACAAAGTTCGAGGCTTCGCCTATCCCTCTTATATAAAAAAAATACTACGCAAGCTAGTCGACCCTTGCTGCGTAGACGGCGCAAGCTCGTCTCTCCTTGCTAGCTTGCTTTTATAGACAAGTGCTAGCTTTTAGCTTGCACTATTACTGCAAGGCAAACGAGAGGTAAGGCTAGCTTCGCTAGCCCTTTCGGAGCTAATGCAGGAAAAGTTTCCATAGGTAGGGTAAGATATTTGCTAAGTATTATGTTTTATACATTTAGGTGTTCGAATCACCTCTTTTCCGTAGTCACCATGCGAGCTTCGCTCGTATATGGGCTAGCGAAGCTAGCCTCTTTATTTTTTTTTTTATTGCTTGAGCCTCTATAGCTCAACGGTAGAGCATAATACTGTTAATATTATGATAGATGTTCGATTCATCTTAGGGGCTTTTAACTTGTGTACAAAACTACAAGATTTATAATATATAATATATATGACAAATTTAATAAGAAGTAATTTTCAGGATCATCCATTCCATTTAGTGTCACCATCTCCTTGACCACTGTATACAAGTATTGCTTTATTTACAGTAACAGTGAATGGAGCATTATCAATGCACTTATTTAGCCACAGCTATATAGTGTTTTACTTATCATTCATTACATTCCTAGCATCTATGGCTTTCTGATTTAGAGATATAATAGCAGAGGGTAAACTTAAATTAAACAATACATTATGTTATTATTTAAATATCGCACAAAAAATTCCTTCTTCTGAAATAGGAAGAGCTTTAGAGATTTATACAAACAACAATAATACTACAGTTTTTACAGATAGCAATAAATTAGGTTATTATTTAGCAGGTCTTTTAGAAGGAGACGGTTCCATCTCTCTTCCTTCTTTAGGGGTTACAAGTTTAAATAGAATATTAAATCCCAGAATAGTATTTACTTCTCATATTAATAACATAGGAATGTATTCATACATACAATCAGAATTAGGTAATATAGGACGTTTTCAAAAATCTGGTGAAAATATTCTCCGTTATATTATTGGAGATAAGGAAAGTATTATTCTTTTTATAAACTTAGTACACGGTAAACTTAGAACACCCAAAAATAAAAGATTTAATGATTTAATCCAATTTATTAATAACAAATATGATTTAAATATATCAGAAAGTTTATTAGATAATTCTAGTTTTACAGATAACAGTTGATTTACAGGTTTTACTGAGGCGGATGGACATTTTGGTATTAAACATGTAGAAAGTAAAGATAAATCTGAAACTCGTAAAAGATCTGTTAGTGAAAATGTTTCTTTAAAATTTAGATTAGATCAACGTTTATATGATAAAGCTACATCATCATCGATGGAACCTTTTATGAGTAGTTTAGCTTTATTTCTTAAAGCTAATTTAAAGACATATGCTGTAAAGAATTCTGAAGTATTATCCGTTAGTGTAGCATCAATACAAAATATAAGTTTTCTTGTAGACTATTTTAATAAATATCCTTTAATAGGAGATAAACTTAATAATTTTAAAAAATGAGAAATAGTTTATAATATGATTCTATCTAAAGAACATCTTACTAAAGAAGGAAGATTAAAAGTAAGAAATTTAATTAATAAAAATTAATAATAATATAATGTATATATGTGCTCTCTTTAAATTTAACAAATTGCTGGAAAACCCTACAAATAGGATGATCAGCAGGGGACTATGAGACGGATAAATATCTCTTAGTGCCTTCAGAGACTAAATGTTAAAAATTAATACGTTAGGCTGGCGGGAACGAAGTTCTCGCACAAGCTCTAACCTATTAATTAAGATATAGTCCAACTAATATAGAAATATATTAATAATAATTTGACATATTTAGGAAATCATACATTAGCAGTGCAAAAAGGATTAAATCTAGGAGTAATACTATTTATAGTATCTGAAGGTTTATTTTTTGTAGCTATCTTTTGAGCATTCTTCCATAGACAAATTGCATTGTGGATAAGAGCCAAACTCCGGGGAAACCCTAAAGCTCTAATAACTAAGCTATCTATCGAAAGATTTATAGTGGCCTCATTAATGACTGAGGGTATAGTAACATCATTAGAGATTATTGGCTTAAGCCAATGAATGGGCTATCGCGGATCTAAATCAGATAGTTTTATATCTGTAAAAGAGCAACGAGCAGACGGTTCTTCAATATTTTCGAAATATTGTAAGGTGTGCTCTGAGAGCCAGGGAAACTTGGTTTTTATACATCAACAAAAAGATGTTAATACTGTTATATCTACTACTACTCATAGAGTACGTAGTAGATATACAAAAAATATTCTATGTGCTAGTAGCACGAATATCATTCAAAAATCTTTATTTTCTACCAATGCCTATTGCCCTATTCCCTCCGGGAATCGGGAGCCTTCGGTGGCATTTAATACTTCACCTTTAACATTAAATCCAAATTATGTAACAGGGTTTACTGATGGAGAAGGATGTTTTTTTGTAGGGATTAATCAAGACGTAAAATTTAAAACTGGTTACAGAGTAAAAGCTACGTTTCAAATAGGTCTTCATGAAAAAGATCTCGCTCTGTTGGAACAAATAAGATTATTCTTTGGGGTAGGTAAAGTTACTAAGTTGGGAGCAGAATCTGTTCAATACAGAGTATCAGGTCTAGATGATTTAAAGACTATTATTTATCATTTTGATAACTACCCTTTACTAACTCGTAAACATTATGATTATATATTCTTTAAAGAAGTTATAAATTTAATGGAACAAGGTAAACATCTTACTTTAGAAGGTTTAAACAGGATAGTATCCATTAAATCTCCACAAACTCGTGATGAATTATCTTACTCTTTAAATTTAGCCTTTCCACACTTAAACCCAGCTTTAAGATCAGAAGTCCCGGCGAGCTTGCGCCCTCGTAGAGATATGCAAGATTTACACTGGTTAGCTGGTTTTACTGATGCTGAAGGATGTTTCTTCATAGCATTAAAGAAATCACCAGGGTCTAAACTAGGTGAAACTGCCTGATTAAGGTTTATTTTAACTCAACATAGTAGAGATAAAGAACTTATGCAAAGTTTAATACAAACTTTGAATTGTGGTAGATATATAGTTAAACCAGATTGTGGTGAGTTTATAGTTGAAAAGTTTACAGATGTTAGGGATAAAATAATTCCAATATTTGAAAAGTTTAAATTGCATGGAGCCAAATCTTTAAACTATGAAGATTTTAAAAAGGCGGCACTTATTATAGGTAATAAAGCTCATTTAACTAGAGAAGGGTTAGATGAGATAAAGAAAATAAAAGGTAGAATGAATAAACAAAGAAAAGCAGTATTACATAAAGATGTATAAAATTTAAATCCATATAAGTATACTTATGCTACTACGTAGCATAAGTATACATATAAATAAAAAATGAGTGCATTAACACCTACTGTAGAATTAGGAGCTCAATGACCACCTATGGGTATAGAACCTGTAAACCCATTTGAATTACCATTACTTAACACAGTAATTTTATTATCTAGTGGAGCAACTATTACTTATGCGCACCACTCATTAATAAAAGGAGAAAGAAAAGGAGCTTTATATGGTTCTATCTTTACAGTTCTATTAGCTTTAATATTCACTTTCTTCCAAGGGGTAGAATATAGCGTTTCTTCATTTACTATTAGTGACGGTGTATTTGGAACATGTTTCTTCTTCGGAACAGGATTTCATGGTTTACACGTTATTATAGGTACAATATTCTTATCAGTGGCTTTATGAAGAATATATTCATACCATTTAACAGATCATCATCATCTTGGTTATGAAGCTGGAATATTATACTGACATTTCGTTGATGTAGTTTGACTTTTCTTATACGTATCTATGTATTATTGAGGTTCTTAATTTATTATACTGGAGGGACTATCCTTCGGATAAGCTACTAGAAAAAAAATGTATTTTTTTTACTGCTGCGCCTCCAAGGAGGCGCGGGAGAGCCTCTCCCGCATATTTACAGCAGATAAGTTTAAGTCTTAATTAAGGCGGTAATCTATTTTATATAGATAAATTTGATAAAATATTCTTGCTTAGTAAGGGTCGTAGGCGAGCTTGCGCCTTCATAGGGAACGAGAGCTTCGCCCTATCCTTCGGATAGCAAGCTCTCTTTTTTTAGGCGCAAGCTCGAGACTTCGTCTACCAGAAAAAAAATAAAGGGATAGGCTTCGCCGCTTCCTTATTTTTTTTACTGCTCTCCGCAGGAGCAAGCTCCAGGATTAGCACTAGCAAGATATAATTTTATTGCTATCCTAAATATTAGGTTAATATAAGTATAAAAAATACAATGTATTATCAACTTCTAGCTACACCTGAGATTTTCTCGAATGGATATTTAACAGGATCCTTAGATATAATTAGCATAACAGCTTTATTATGTGGTATTTTAATAATAATTAATAAAAACCCTATTGTTTCAGTAATATTTCTAATAGGTTTATTTGCAAATATATCAGTATATTTAATATTAATAGGTCTTACATTTATAGGTTTATCTTATTTAATTGTTTATATTGGGGCAGTTTCAATATTATTTTTATTTATATTAATGTTAATAAATATAAGAACAAGTGAATTACAAAGTAATAATAGAAATAGTGTATCTTTAGGTTTATTTATTACAATCCTTGCAAATTTTACTATATTCCAAATACTACCTTATTACATGGCGATATTAAATAATTACAGTAGTAAATTAAATACTATACTATATTATTTACCTTGAAATAAATTTAGCGATATTTTAAATTATATTAATAAAAACATAGACATTACAAATGCGAATATTATGTTTGTATCAAGTAATAGTTGAGATAATAATATGGCTGAAACAGGGCATACAGCAACTATAGGGCATATATTATATACAAGTCACAATATGTGAATATTTATGGCTAGTTTTATATTATTATTAGCCATGACCGGTGCTATAATCATTACTATTAAAAATGAGAAGGCGATTCAGTAGGGAGCAAGCTCCTTATAAGTCTTCAAAATTACCACTTAATAAAAGATTATATAGTACTAATGCAATAAATACTACTAATTTACCTCATAATTGAGTAACAGGATTCTCTGACGGAGAATCCTCATTCTCAGTATCCATCAGTAAAAACAGTAAGTATAAAACCGGTTTATCTGTAATTCCAGCTTATGCTATTGAATTAAATATTAAAGATATAACTCTGTTACAAGAGATACAAAAATTCTTTGGAGTAGGTAAAGTTCAAATTCTAAAAAATAAGGGTCATGCAGTATATGTTGTTAATTCTATAAAAGATTTATACAATGTAATAATACCTCATTTTGATAAATATCCTTTATTAACAGTAAAAAGAGAAAGTTTTATTCTATTCAAACAAATTATATTTTTAATGTATGATAAAAAACATTTGACTGAAGAAGGGTTACAAGAAATAATGGGTATTAGAGAGCTTGCGCCTTAATGAATAATAAAACACCAATACTTTCATATACGGGTACTTTAAAATAAATTATTCCTACAAATTTACCTGTATTAAGTACAACTAATATAACACCGGAATGATTAACTGGGTTTACGGATGCTGAAGGATGTTTCTTTTTGAATATCAGATCAAATAGGGATAATACTGGTTATTGAGCAACAGCAGGATTTAGTCTTGTACAGCACTCCAGAGATTTATTATTATTTCAATTAATTAAAGAATATTTAGGTTATGGAAACTTTGTAGCAGAAAATAATAAAGAAGTTGTTAGAATAAAAGTAGAAAATTTTAAATTAATAACTGAACAAGTGATACCTTTCTTTATAAATAACCCTTTACAAAGTAGTAAACTACTTGAATTTACTGATTTCTGTAAAGCATGTGACTTAATAAAAGAAAAGGCACACTTAACTGAACAAGGTATAACTAAATTAAAAGAAATAAAATCTGGTATGAATACAGGAAGAAAGCATTAGTAGTATATTAGGTAGGTGCAATAATCATTACTATAAAAGGTAAAGATTAGGGAGGGACGGCGCTAGCTCGTCCCCTCATAAGGCGCAAGCTCGCCGTATTTCATAGGGATCAGCAAGCTCGACCCCTTACTCGAGAGCGAGCTTGCGATGAAATACGCGCCCAGCGATGGACTTCGTTATAGCGAAGCTCGCCCTAGTAAAAAATTCATCCGCTTTCGGTATTGCGGCGCAAGCTAATAGCAGGAAACGGATAAAGAAAAATTAGTTCAATGGTAGAGCGATTGTTTTACACACAATAAGTTGAAGGTTCAAATCCTTCATTTTTCAGTATTAAGGGTTAGAGGAGGAGCTTTACCTAATCCGAGGGTGAGAGGAAGAAAGTTCCTCTCACTTAAGAGGAACGCCTGCTGAGCGAGTTGGCTGATTATACCCTATAAGATTCCTTAACTTAAACGGTAGAGTGCATTTTTGATAAGAATGATATCAGCGTTCGATTCGCTGAGGAATTAAAGAGAATTGGCCGAGTGGTTTAAGGCGGTAAGCTTGAGTCTTATTAGGTTATATTCTAGCCGCATCCGTTCAAATCGGATATTCTCTGAAGAGTGTAGTTTAATTGGCAAAATAGGAAGCTTCAACCTTCAAATTCTTGGTTCAAGTCCAAGTACTCTTGTTTTTTGACGGATTAGGGCCGGCTTGGGTAGGCACTTCGTTTGGGACGAAGACTAGTTATGTTCGAATCATAATAATCCGATGAATTTTAGAAGTATTAGAGATAAAAGAATAGATAAATTTGTGGGTTCGGTAAAAAAAATAAAGTTCTTTATTTTTTTTATTGCGCATATTCCCGTAGGGTGAGACTTCGTCTACGCAAGCTCTACATATAAGCAAGCATCGTGCTAGCTAAAAGTCTAAACTATAAAAAAATAGGGATAAAAAAAGATAAGGCTATTTTCTTCGAAAATAGCCTCGAAGGAGGCTTATTTCTGCTCAGTATTTTTTTCAAAGAAAAAAATTCCAGAAATCAGCAAAGGTTACGCCTACTCCTGCTCGACCCTTTCTCCGGGCGCGGTATAATATGGGCGGTATTGCATAGCAAGCTCGCTCTTACTGCTCCGGTACAAATCAGAATCGCGGCTCCGAAGGAGAGCTCGCTGGTAGAAAAAAAGCTATTTTTTTTTACTTGGATATATAAAGTATAAATGTAATTTAGGTGCTCCAGCGTTTCGCTAGCTGCTCCTAAATTATATAAGTATAGAAAGAAATTATTGTAGAATTTAAGCTACATATTAAAGAGATTTATTTATATAAATAGGCTTGCTAGCTGATTGTATATATATGCTGGCCGTATTTCATAGCAAGCTCGCTTTTAATAGGCAACCAGTAATATGAGCAATTCTTTACCTACAAGCCTATAATTATATTAACTCTAAGAGAAATCTAATAATAAACGGAGTGAATTGAAATATCTTATTAACTTCAGGAAAAGAAATCAAAAGAGATTCTATGATTAGCGTGAGCTAAAATAGAGTAGCCTAGAAAGTCAAATGGTGGATAAACTGTTTAAATTTAATGGGGAACCTTCCTCAAAGGCTAAATATAATATGTAAGCGATAGTGGAAAGTACCGTGAGGGAACCAAAACAAAAACAGTAATTTTATAAGCAGTTCGGAAAAATAAAAAAGTTAGAACGTACCTTTTGCATAATGGGTCACCAAGTTAACATTAGATGCGAGATTCTACGTAGTTAAACCGAGCGTTAAAATAACGGTAAGTGTCTAAAGTTAGACCCGAAGCCTGGTGATTTTACCATAATCAGGATTATAAAAGTCCGAACGGAATATTGTAGCATAAATATCCGAAGAATTATGGTAGGTGTAGTGAAAGACAATACTGACCAGGATAGCTGGTTTTCTGCGAAACCTATAACAGTAGGCAATTTAAGTATAATATCTTAGCAGGTACAGAATTTAATCTCAGACAAGACATAAGGCTTAGCTTGTTAGCAAGTTAAGCCCATGTTTTATTTTGTACAAATTGGGGGATCATGAAGATTTTATCAGTGAGTATGTAGACTCGGAATGGCAAAGATATATCTTAAATCATCAGACATAGAATGATAAGGTTGATTACAGCCTTTTTGTAGAAGTGAACCTTCTGCTATAAACCATCAAATTGCGGGAACGCCCTAAAGCAATCATAACCAAGTAAGAGTAGTAATACATCTTATGGCTCAGGCAATGACTCGAGGTAAGGTAAAATCATGATTGATATACGAAAGTTAAATGGGTTATCCGCAGCCAAGCACCTATCACTTACAGTGAGGTGTGCAGTTCATCGACTAAATGTTGGTTGGCGCAAGCTTAAGATATAGTCAGGCCTTATCCGAAAGGATACAATGGCAATAAAGTAATTTTTTGATTTATTATAACATACATATAAATAGCTTAGCTATTTATAGGCCGGTTCTTACAAAAGACTTAATACGACAGGCGACTACCTTTCGAAGGGTAACTGATTTAAATGGGCTGATACCCTGTTTAAATAGTGTTAATAGGTTAAGGTACTGTAAGAAAAGATGTTGCAAAGCTTGCTATGGATTTATTCCTAGCCGGATCTGGTGATGACATCAGTAATCTGAGAGATGAGCATTTAATATTTATTAATGCCCATGTTTGGAGTGAGACAAACACTAAGCTGTCGGCTTTTTATATTTAAATAACATCAACAGTCACAGAAAAAAAAATTTTATTATTAAACAAAGGTTTAATAGCTCCTGTCAAAAGCTATGATAATGCTTTATTAAATAAAAATAATATTGCATTAGAAAATAAAAATAAACCCGGTATCTACCGTTGAATAAATAAATTAAATAATAATACTTATGTAGGAAGTGGTCTAGATTTATCTAAAAGAATTAAGGAATATTTAAATAATAGTGAATTAAAGAGAAATCCTAGACCTATACATGCTGCTTTACTAAAATATGGATATCATAATTTTCTATTGGAAATAATAGAATATTGCAGAGCAGATGAGCTTATAGAAAGAGAACAGTATTATTTGGATTTATTAAATCCTGAGTATAATGTGTTAAAGTATGCATATTCCGTATTAGGTTATAAACATACTCCTGAAACCATAGCGAAGCTTAAATTAAAAGAAGTATCGCAAGAACTTAAAGATATATTATCTACAGTTCATTCAGGAAAAGAAGTTAGTCAAGAAACTAGAGATAAATTATCTCTTGCAACTACTAACTATAAAAAACATAATACTCTTTCACCTGAAGCATTAGCTAATATAACAGCTGTTACTACAGAACGTGAGGGAGTAGCTGTAATACTTTTAAATACCCAAACTAGTGAAGAATTAGAATTCCCAACTTTAACTAAAGCTGGTGAATATTTAGGTATAAAAAGACAAGCTATACGAAACGCAATCAAAAGAGAAAGTCTGGTTAAAGGACTTTATCGTGTTTCAGAAAAAAAGTAGGCAGTAAACACAAATAAGTACTAATTATAATAATAAAAAAAATTACTTTAATTTCAAGAATTAAATTCTTGAAGTCAGGTTAGTAGTCCGTAGGACTAGCAAGCTCACCTGTTGTCTAAATGGATAGTTCATAAATACTATGAACTATTTAGGGAGAAACTTTTAACTTATTTAGTATGTAAGTTAAAATCGCGTGTATGTCAAAAGGGAAACAGCCCAGAACAAGAGTTAAGGTTCCTAAATTATTAGTTGAGTGAAATTAAGAAGGTTTTTATTAAAGTCGACAAGGAGATAGGCTTAGAAGCAGCCATAATTTTATGACCTCGTAACAGAGCGCTTGTTAAGTTTTAAAAGCATCGAAAATTTATCGGATCTAAACAATATACCGAAACCTTGTCCATATTATTTTATAATTAATAAATTAATTATAATTAAATGGGGTAGCAGAACGTTGAGCTAAATTAAGATTTTTATTTTTTAAATGAAATTATAATAATTTAACTCAAGTGATAATGGTGACATGAGTAACTAAAAGAAAATTTTCCGCCTAAAGCTTATGGATGTAATTAAGTAACGGCCTCTAAGTTTATGGAATCAAAAGATTAAAACGATGAGACAATCTTTCATACTAAGGACGACATTTTAAGTGAAAAATGTACTGGAAAAATAGTAATAAGTTTAAGCTATAGCTATAACTAGCTATAGCTGTAAATGGAAAGTAACCGTACCTAGAATCTGAAACAAGTAAGCTAGTAGAGAATACGAAGGCGTAAATGAGCTAACAATCATAAAGGAACTCGGCAAATTGACTACCGTAACTTCGGGATAAGGAGAGCTCATTATTCTTGATTAATATCAGGTAAAGAGGAAGAAGCATGAAATAGTGTTGTACGACTGTTTAATTAAAACACAGCACTTTGCTGAAAGATTAAAAATCTAAGTATAGAGTGTGATGTCTGCCCGGTGCCGGCTGGTTAACAGATATAATTAAATATACTAATATTTGATGTAGACGGAAACCCCGGTTAAAGGCGGCCTTAACGTGAGGGTCCTAAGGTAGCGAAATGCCTTGGCCGTTAAATGCGGTCTTGCATGAATGATGTAACGATACAACAGCTGTCTCTATGATTGACTCAGTGAAATTGGAATAGCTGTGCAGATACAGTTTACCTCTAGTTAGACGAGAAGACCCTATGCAGCTTTACTGTCACTAATTATAGAGTATGATAAACAATTTTCAGTTTATAAGGTAATTGACGGCCGGCTTGCTTAGCAAGCTGGCTCTATGAGAATGAGAATCCTTTATTTTTTTTTCATATGAATGAATTGGTTTAGGACGAGCTTAAGCTCGTAGTAAATCAACCTAATTCAGCTTATTTTCCTTTCTGCTGTAAGCGCATAATGATAGATTATACTTAAATTTGGATTTATGCCTGCAGAAATAGATAAGTACCCTTGGTTAAGGAACTATCGCTAGGGGACAGTTTATGTGGGGCACAGACCCTGTAAAGAGTAAACAGGAGTGTCTAATAATTTATAATTATTTTGTTTGCGATTTAAGGTAGTAGAACTATTTTTAATCATATAAAATTATTTATATGTACATTCGTTGTATATATATTTAAAAAAAGGTAGGATTTTCACTATATAGAAATTAGAGATAATAAAAATATTAAGTAGTAGCTGCGCCTATGTATTTCATAGCAAGCTCGCACTAATATTTTTTAACTATTAAGACTGGCTATCTAGCTATGCTCTAATAGTTATGTTTTAATTATCTAAAAAGCTCAACGGCTAAATCTTGCCTTACTGTTTGATTATCAACAAATCTTACAGTTGCGTAAGCAGGGCATAGGATCACAAGATGCAACAAGGAAAGATCTTGGATTATTGGAAAAGCTACGCTAGGGATGTTTGTCCTTTAATATTTTATTTCACTGTGGTATGGGTCGGCGCTTTTTTTTTAATACATATTCCCGGCGGCGCTATTCGTTTCACGAATCAGGCGAGCTTGCGCCTTCATAGGGAACGAGAGCTTCGCTCTATCCTTCGGATAGCAAGCTCTCTTTTTTTCTTTGAAAAAAAATAACTCGGAGCTTGCGCCTTCATAGGGAATCAGGAATCAGCAAGCAACCTATATTGAGAAGTAAGAATAATTAATAATATATTGGGTTAATTTCAAAAATTACTTACGCGTTGCTTTAGAGACACCGTCTATAAAGCTCGCGATGTAAATTTGAAGCGAAATTTATCTTAGCATAAATTATAAGATAAAGACGTTCAACGACTATAAGGTGAGTTATATGCACAGTTTGCGAGGAAGAGCAAGCTAGCCGATATATAAAGCTAGTTGCTTTTACTTGCAGTTTTTTCTTCGAAAAATACTAAACAATAATCCTTTTTTACACCCAACATTATTATTATATATATATATAAAAAAAAAATAAAAGAAAGAATAAATATTTAGAAAAATGAATAAAGACGGTAACGTAGTATTCCCGGCTAAGCCGGGAATCGTTAACTTTCAAGCCGCCTCTTCTAAAGGTGGGCAAAGCAAAGTTAGCTCGAAAATTTATAATAATAATTTAAAACAATCTAAAACAATACTTTTAAAGAAAAAAATAGGTGATATAGGAATAACCAAATATTTACCTTCATTTTCTAAAGAATGAAAGAATACTATCTATTCTTATAATAAAAATACATTAAAGAATATACCAGTTAATGATTTAAATATAAACAAAATAATAAAAGGTTACTTTAATTTATATTTTAAAGATCATAAATATACAGGATCTAAATTTATATTATTAAAAAGAAGACGTAATTTATTAAGAAGAATACACGTAAGTAATGCTGAAATTAAACATACTAATAATAAAGCAATAATTACTCTGTATACTCTAAATAGAGAAAAAAATGTATTAAAAAAAAAATATTTAAAAATAAATAAAAAAATAAGTAAAAAATTAATAGCCAAACGTTATTTTTTATTATATAAAGAAAATATAGAAAAAATTTATAAAATCTTAGGTGAATATAAAGATCAATATATATTTATTAGTGATATAATAAGAAAAACCAAATTTATAAAATATAAACTAGAATATTTAAATAAATTTATAAAATTAAAAGATCTTTATTTAAAAAAAGTTTGAGGTGTTATTCTTAACCAATATGCGAGAAAATATCTAAAATACTTAAGAAAATATGACTTATTATATTCTCTTAATCAATATAAATTCAACAGATTGGTGTTTTTACCTAAATTAAGTAATATATTAAATAAAATTCTAGGAAAAAAAATAGAATATAATATAATTAATTTAAAATCTGTCGCATATCATACAGATCTTTTTACTAATGCATTAGCATTAAAATTAAGAAAAAGAAGAATAAATTATATAAATTCTATGTTTAGTATTTTAAATAGAGCATATTTACCTAATATTAATACGATTAAAGAAAGATCTATAATAAAAGGTGATCAAAAAATGGATCTATTTCAAAGTAAATTTAAAGATTTAAAAATAATTTCTAATATAGTATTCCCAGCTATGCCGGAAGGCATCGCGGGAAGCTTGGCGAAAAGCTCCTCTCTATCTAAACTGTTAGATGGTACATACCCTTCAGATATAAATAATGGAATAATGCATAGCAGCGATGCTAATAAAGAAAATATCCATAATACTATTTATAATTCTATTGGATATAAAAATATGGCAGGTATAAGATTAGAAGTTAAAGGTAGATTAACTAAACGTTACAGAGCGGATAGATCTATCTATTCATTAAAATGAAAAGGAGGATTAAAAAATGTAGATTCTTCTTTTAGAGGTTTAAGTTCAGTTTTATTTAGAGGTAATTCTAAATCAAATGTAACTTATTCAATAGCTAAATCAAAACGTCGTATTGGAGCCTTTGCAGTAAAAGGTTGAATAGGTGGAAAATAAAGAAAGGCGCAGCCTAAAATATATATATATAATAATAATGAAGACATAGTCTGAACCGTTTTGAAAAAAATGGAAATATAAGTGCTATAGCTATCCTTCGGTATTTCGTATACCGGAGGTATTGCTTGTACAGCAATAAAAAAAATAAGGAGGGGACTTCGTTCCCGCCTTCATAGGGAACGAGAGCTTCGCTCTATCCTTCGGATAGCAAGCTCTCTCTTTAATTTTTTTTATCGCTCGGACGCTTTTATGATAACACATAGAACAGGCTAATTTGCGCAAGAGTGTACAAAATGAGTGCGCGGTTTGGCACCTCGATGTCGGCTTAACTTATCCTCATGGATGCAGGAACTATGTAGGGTGCGACTGTTCGTCGATTAAAAAGTTACATGAGCTGGGTAAAGTATTTAGCCCAGAAACACTTAACATTAGGTTAAGGTTTTAGAAAATCGGGAAAATTTCAAGAAATACTTACTTAAGTTAACTTGAAGCGGATTTTATATTAATCGTATAAAGGCGTTCAACGACTATAAGGTGAGAGGCATACAGAGCTAGCGCCTGTATGACTGCAATAATCCTTTTTTATTACCCGACATATAAACTTATTATAGTAAATATAAAAAAATAAAAGTTAAATTAATAATAACACAATGAAAAAAACTACAATGATCAGATTCTTAAATTCAGTTCTTAAAAATGAGTCTTTAGGTGAAAGAGATAAATTTCTAAGGACTAGAAATGAATTACCTGTCTACTTAGGTGAAGTATTAATGGGTTTAATGCTAAGTGATGGATCTTTAGAAAGAATTTCACCTACAAGTGGAGCTCGTCTTTCTGTCAGTTTTGGTAAAAAACATTCAGAGTATCTAAGATTCCTATTCGAGTTATTTAAACCTTATACTAATTCCGAGCCTGTAGAGCTAAAGGTATTCAATAAAAAGACAAAATCCTTTAATGACATTATAAAATTTAATACTGTGAGTTTACCTCAATTAGTGTTTTATAAAGAGTTATTATATAAAGGTAAGAAAATAATACCATCTAACATAGAAGAGTTTATGACTCCAGCAGTATTAGCTCATCTTATAATGGGAGATGGGAATTTAAAACAACCTGACAAAATTATACGTATTTATACGAATAGTTTTACTAAGGAGGATGTAGAATCTTTGGCTAAAGCCATAATTAATAAATTTAATGTACAAGCTAGAGCTGTTCATGATAGAAATAATCAGTATATGATTACTATTAGTAAAAGTGAACTAGCTAAAGTACAAAATTTAATTAAAGATCATATGCATCCCTCTATGCTTTATAAAATAGACTTAGAATACTCTAAAGAAAGCTTTGACTATTTTAATTATAATAAAGTATATGAGTTTAGCAATGATGTAGAATTTCTAGGAGCCATAATAGATCAAATGGAGTAGACGAAGTCTCGTAAGCTCTTTTTGATACTATTGGCTAAATACTTTTTTACTATAATAAATAATTATATGATGACATAGTCTGAACCATTTTGAAAGAAATGGAAATTTAATTTTGATAACACACAGTAAATACGTCGTGAGACAGTATGGTTTCTATCTTCTAGGGGGAATTAGAATATAATAAGAACTAACTTTTGTACGAAAGGAACAAGAAGAATTTAATTTGTAAAAGGGTTAAATAATAGTTACTAACCTATGGTTTACCTGTTGTCTATGTGCCCAAATATTAAAATATAGGATAAAAATTCTATATATCTGTATAGCTTTAGCTATACATAGGGATGTTTCTTTCACTAAGATAAATATATAGCATAGGCACGGCAGGAAAGCTAAGTTGGTTAAGGATAAGTGCTGAAAGCATATAGGCACGAAGCTTATCTTAAGATATTTCTTAAATATACGTAAAATATTATTACGAAGGATTAATATAGGCTTTATCCGTACGAATCTGGAGATTTTTAAGAATAAAGTACTAATTTTATAAATAACTATTTATACATATATCGCATGTACAATGCATGCCTATTTCTGCTCAGCAGAAATTAGCAAACCATACCTGGATATACTTTGCTATCGGGTGGTTTTGCTTTTTAAATTTTAGCAAATTGTAGCTAGAGCCTGATTAGCATAAAAGTAATGCAATTGTTTTGTAATCAATAGAAGTAAGTGCGATACTTGCATTGGGCTGACGAATAGTAAGGCGCCAGCGATAAAAAAAATAAGGCGGGAACGAATAGGCTCCGCCTCTTCCCTTTATTTTTTGATGGCTCGGAGGGCGCCTTATTGCCTAGCGAAGCGACTATTCTTCGAATCAGGTAAAGCTTACTGCTTTAGCAAGCTAGGATTAGTAGTCAAGTGGTAAGACATAGCTCTTTCAATGCTACCATCGTAGGTTCGAATCCTATCTAGTCTAAAGCGGATTGGTGTAATAGTAACACATTTGGCTCATGTCCAGAGGTTAGAGGTGCAAGTCCTTTGTCCGCGTAGGGCTATAACTTAATAGGTAAAGTGTACTGCTCATAACAGTAATTATAAGTGTTCAAGTCACTTTAGCCCTAAATCTGAGTGCTGGAATCGGTAGACAGTGAAAACTTAAGCTTTTCTGAGTTATACTCGTGGGTGTTCAAATCACTCCTCAGATATATTTGAGCGGTTATAGGTTAATGGTAGACTTGTCGATTTCCACTCGATTTGTGTCAGTTCAAATCTGACTAACCGTACTCTATAAGATTTAGTATAGTAATATTTATAATTATACATATTATAATCATGCTATGCTATTCCACATAGCATCGACACTTCTTTTCAGTAACAGATAAGTTAGAGAAGGTATATATATACTCAGTATATAAAGCCAGCGATAAAAAAATAAAGATGAGTAGGCATAATAGTCTACTCGTTCGCGCCTTTATTTTTTTTATTGCTAGCTATAAAACTTATATGTAGGCTAAGCTTATAAATATTTCCAGAGGGAATATTAGAGAATAGCTTAGCTAGTATAAATAAACGGCCGACTCAAACTTATTGCAAGCTTAGCCATCTAGCTTGTGCTGGATTTGCAAGTAGGCTATATTTTATAGAATTAAGAAATACAAAGTTTCATGTGATTAAGAATGCGGTAATTAGAGCTATATACGCTAATTTAGCGTGGCACATACTTTGCTAGGGAACAAAGTTCCCTAGTAAAGTATACAGATAAAAAAAAAGAGGAGCTCGTTAGGAACAAAGTTCTCTCCCTATTCCTAAAGGGAGAGACTTCGTCTCTCGCAAGCTCGCTATGGTAGGGGTCGGCGCAATATTTTTTTCTTGGATATAGCGCGTATTTCATAGCAATCTCGCTCTTCGTAGAAAAACCAAATCGCGCAAGCTCTTTACTAAATAGGTAGTAGACTTCGTCTCTCGCTAGAAAAAAATAAATAGGTAGACATATTCCTTCTGGAATATGTATACTACTCTGATTTTTTTTAGAGGGGCGAATCGCTATTCTTATTTTTTATCCTGGCTACGACGAAATAGGCGGTTGTAATAGTTGTTGGGAGGCATTAATACAATGGGCTGGTGTGTATAACTCTAACTTACCAAGTTCTAAAGAGCATAAAACGCTAATGTATATTATATGCGATAAAAAAAAAATAAAGAGAAGCTTGCTATGAAGAGCTAGCCCTATCCTTCGGATAGGGCGAGACTTCGTCTAGTAAGGCGCAAGCTATAAAATAAAGGCGGGAACGAGAGCTTCGCGGCGCGAACAAAGTTTCCCTCTTGATTTTTTTTTCTCGTTCTAGTGCTCATCCGGCGGCGCAAGCTCGCCGGATATGTACTACTTATTTTTTTTTATTGCAGTATTTCATAGCAAGCGACCCTTACTCGGAGAAAATCGCGCGAGCTTGCGCCTTCATAGGGAACCAGAGCTTCGCCCTATCCGAAGGATAGCAAGCTCTCTTTTTTTCTTTGAAAAAAATTACTCCCCGATTCTGGAGTCCGAGCTTCCCGATTCCCTATGAAATACGGCGAGCTTATGCCGCCGTATTTCATAGGGAATTAGGGAATTAGGGAATTAGGGAGTATTTCATCGCAAGCTATTATATATTTAGCCTGTAATTATGCCCAGTTTAAGTTTCTTAATAGAGATGAGGGAGTAGACTTCGTTTCGCGCGAAACGAAGTCTACTCCTGCGTGGAATCTAGTCGTCGTAGGCTATTTTTAGTTAAGTTAACTAAATGCGATGAGGATAAACTAAATAATTATAATTTAATATGGAAAAAATCTTGTGTCTGGTTAAATGTATCATATCTCTGCTTTTCTGCAGAGATTATAAACAACATATAAATATTCGGAGTTGTTTAAATAGTCTGAAAAGAATTCTATATATAAATTTTATAGAGTTTGTCTCACGGTATATCTTTAATATAAAGTTATATCAATTTTTAAGTATAGTATTTATTTATGTAGCTGTTACACCTATTCAAATAGATTGGAGTTTATACATAGAAGTGTTAAATAATCTTTCAGTAAATTTGGGATCATTAGTAGGCGTGCCTCTTAAATATATTAAATTAGATAGTAATATAAATTATATCTTATGTTATAGTCATAGATCTTTATTTGGATTTAGGACTTATATATTAATGGTTTTAATATTATTTATAATATTTCCCATGTTTTTTATAATACAAAATTATATTTTTATAATTTTAAGTATACTAAGTGTAATATTAGTTAAAGCTTTAGCTCTAAATTTTTATAAAAAACATTTTCAGTTTTTTTATAGTGGCTTGGCTGGTCATAAAAAAGTAGATTTTAGAGAAAAATTAGTGTACTTTATTACACTGATAATAAATAATATAGGCAAAATTATAAAGCATTTATTTAAAATGTGAATAATTTCTATTATAATAATATATATTTTTAGATATTTGATAGCTACTATGTTATTAAATATAGATGGTAATAATAGTTTTATAATAACAATATTAATACTTACTCTTCCTTTACCTATGTTTTTTTATTTGCTAAATTTTATCGTGAAATATATGAAGAAAGAATCTATAGAGGATAAAGATTATTATTTGTATAATGATTACGTAGTAGAAAGAGTAAATCTGTATAGAATAACCTATACTCTAACTGTAAACTACTTAATTAAAAACTATTATAGTACAATAATTATATCAATAATAATAAAAGGGTTTATTGTTATAATTATAACATTATTCACAATTTGTATAATATACGGTATCTTGCAAATAAATAAGCCAGGAGTAAGTAGACAAAGTACAATATCGTGCAGTAGGGTTGACCCTTCAGGAGAGAGGGTCGGAATAAATAAGCATGAGCCTATAGAACTTAAGAGCGCAATTAATCTAGCGGCGTCTGCCACCTATATAGCGGCATTTATATCACTAACTCCATTTTTACAGGAAGGATGTGATGCAGGTTTTAGTAAGTTTTATTTAAATAAGGGTAACCAAAGATATTACGACTGGAAAGGTATACCTTTCAGTAAACCAGGTATAATGCAGATTGGACCTGAACTAACCGTAAATATCATGGAGAATCAAAAACTAGAAAAAGCCTTTACTAATCAGGCTGAATCTGTTCGACAACGGCTAATAAAAGAATATAAAGATAAATTAAATAATTCTCCTATCGCAAATATTACGTGAAAACTTAAATATAACGAAGGTGTTCAAAGATCGCAAGATAAATTCACAGTAAAACCAATAAATTATTTTTATAATAAAAAATTTTATGGGGCGGTTTCTTTGGTTTTAAAAGGGAGATTCTTAATAGTTAATATAATTAGACATGACTTGCCAGGTTGTGTCTTTATGCCTACTTATTATTTACAAAATGAAAATGATCCGGATAGTTTAGCCAAAATTTCGCATGTTACATCAACATTAGAATCTAAATATGGTATAGCTTTACCCAGGATGGGGGTGGAGAAGGCGGACAATAGAACTAATGGTTTAATAATATTTACTCAAGCCGAATCTATAGATAATAAAAGTTTATTTAGAGTATGAAGGCCTACAGCGTATTATATGGAACCCCAATTAAAAACTGTTAAGAATTATTACCAAGAAAAAAGTCAAAATAATCTTAGAATTAAAGAATTTGATACTACTAATAGTATTAAATTATCTGAAGACATAAAGGAGCTAGTAAGAGTACAAAAGGAAGTTATAAAAATAGTTGATAAGCAAAAATTAGTAATACATAAGGACAGTTACGCTGCCCACAGGTTTGCTTACTATGAAAATCTATTAGACAACGAATATAGAAAATTAGTGGAATTTTATTTAAGTAAAGGTCTAAAAGCTAACCGTAAGGATTTCATCATGTTAGAAGAAGATCGTTCAGATAAAGCTGGACTTAAATTTAATGACTTATTGAATAAAGCCCGGTCTGAAACAAAATCTGCTATTAAAGAAGATGAATATCTAGCTCGTAATAAAGGAATGGATTGAGTAACACTATTATATAGGCTATATTATAGAAATGAAAGTAATAATGAATATGCGAATAATGATTGCTATTATTTTAAAACTCGTCGTGATTATCCTATAAACCATTTATTATTAACTAGAGACCATAGTCATATGACTTATTTTAGTATGTATAAAAAGGGAGTTGTGGAAGGTTATAAAGATAGACAGCAAATGCTGGGTAGATTAGATGCTAGCTTAGATTTACAATTAACTAAATCTAGAAAAGAGTTAATAAAAAAAATAATTAGTAAATTGACTATGAGTCAATTTACTACATTTAAGAATATTTATGGTGTTTCTATTAATAGACTTACATTTGAATTTTTTCAGCTTAAACCCACGGATAGTAAATATTTTGGAATATACTCTACAAGTGGAGCATTACCCCCAATAGTAGACAAAGATAGAGATTACGAACTTTATAGCATTATAGACATTAAAAATGATAGTGTAAAATTACCTTATGTTTTAAAAGAAGGAGATTGGTATCATATGACTATGCCTACACATGACTATAATATGTTAGATAATAGGGATGAGTTATCTATTCGTAGATGTATGGATTTTATCTATACAAATTCAGATGGAAACCTAACTTATCAATCAGATACGGATAATTTTAGTGTTCTAGCTGTAGCCCCTGGGGACTCGTCGGAGAAAAATTATCCGTATCAATCAGATAAGGATAATTTTAGTGTTGTTAAAAAGAAAAGTGTAGGTTTTACTAAACAAGCTGTAGACTATAAAAATAAAAAACCTAAGTCAGTTAAATATACCTTCGATGCGTTTAATAATAGATTATTACAAGGAAAAAGTATATCTGTAGAGTTGCCCTTTGAGAGTATAAAACTCTTGGATATTATACGACATAAATATCACCAAATATCTCTGAAAGGGAAAAGAGTTAATTTTGATTATGAAGGTCCGCAAAGAGTCGTATCTTCTAGACCTGAGACTCTAGTTATGAAAAAAATGCAAAAAGTTGGCCTTGATTTTAGAGTACTAGAACAGGTTTATACTACTAAAGGAAGTAATAGTAAAATTAAATTAAAGTTTACTCCAATTTATCGATATGGGGATAAAGATCTCCCTCATCTAAAATTGGAAGTTGCTAAGTTGAATAATGATAGTACAGATCTAAATCCAGATACTCTTGAAGCGCATTTTGTTCAATACGACCTCTCCTCCAGAAGGCCAACCCCTAGTACTGTGCTACCAAATGAAACACCTCTTCTTCCCTCAGGGTCAAATGAAGAGGTGCTACCAAATGTAACACCTCTTCTTCCCTCAGGGTCAAATGAAGAGGAAGAGGATATCTATGGTTATAGCGGAGATGAGGATGATAATGCTCAAAATAATTGTGAAGTAGCTTCTGCTGTGCAAGCGAGTGAGCAACCACCAAGAGTAGAATCCCCTATGGAGCTACCTTTTGAAGACAGCCTTGCGGATACGCCTTATCCATATGATGCTGAAAGTCCAGAGGATAATGATAACAATAGTGGTTCACGCAAAGGTCGTACAGCCGTGGCTGCTTCGGGTGACCAAGTGGTAGAGGGGGAAGAGATTGCTCTAATATCTGCAGATGATA
>JAAVUI010000045.1:0-91561 GCA_014899075.1 Fusarium goolgardi | reverse complement strand
ACTGTAGATAGCTAGAGGACGTACTCTTTTTAACGCGCGCTTATAGATATTGAATCGCTGGTCAAATTGATTGGGTCAAGAAACGTCGCATATATTGGTTGATTCTATATTTTATGAGGAATATTATCTGAAATATCCTCTAACTTCTCCTTTCATCTTCTTATGCTTATGTAAAACAAAACTCTACCGTCTTTTCAACATCCCAAACCTGCTGTTATTCATCCTCCATTTTGTACTTTTTCGTTACATCAAAAGCGATCATGACCAATACAAATGAGGACCAAACAGAAGAACGACCACGTTGGCTCATCAACATCGAGAACAGCATAAAAGAGGACCCTGAAGAGTTCCCCTCAGAGCCACGATACTATGAGATAGTTCGTGATCTGTTATTGGCTCCTCAAGATGGCGAAAAAGCAATTCCAGATGCTGTGAACAGATTCTATCAGCTATACATCGATGGAGCTGAGAGTGAGCAAAGAGAACCACCTGAATAAGGTGCTGGTTACAAACTCAACAGCATTGCCGATGTTGTGTTTCAAGTTGTGCGAGACGTTTTTTACACATCAATCGAGCACGACAGACTTGCCAACCTTTTAATTGGTATCAAGAATGGCGGAACTAGAGACGATTGCGAGCGAGAGTTGGAATGCCAGCCACGGTTAGTAATGCACCTTCAGCTTGATCACACTCACTAACCTATTGTTAGTTGATACCTTCACAAAGAATCTCAATAAAGAGCCAGAAGATATCTGGGCAGAATCCTGGATCAACACATCCGCGCTCATCTCAAAGCTGTACAAAGGAGGCCTTCTAGATTCGGATGGACCCATATGGCTGTCATGGGACTTTGAGATGGCATATGAGAAACGTACCAGTGGAGATGTAACTTCAGATGCAGGCTGCCAAACTCAGGTATTGGCTCCAATCAACCACATACTCATTGCGGGAGAGCTATTTGTAGATGAAGCAAAGGCAAATGTTGATGGCAGAAAGTTCCAGCTTGATGCCATAAAGTGGCGGCTTTGGGCTTCAAAGATAAAGGAGGTTGCTGATGCTGTTGATGACAGTGTGAAGTGGGATCTCAAGTCACGGGCTCAGAAGGCATATGAAAAGATGATTGAACTGTATCCTGAGGCATTTGAGTGATGGGGTCTGGGACTCAGTGGCAAAGAGATATCACAGAATGCGTCAATACGCACCCAGCCAGTTAAACCCGTTCAAAGAAACCTTTTACACTGAGGTCAACTCAGTAACATGTACTAATGCTTTTCCTCTTTTGGGTGAAGTTTAGTTGTTATCTTCAAAATTTCCCATTATTCCGGTAGAAGCCACTGGTCTCCAGGCTATAACGTCAGCGACTTTCCAATCCTCAACAGGTCCCAGTTCCATTTCCACCATAGAATTTGCTGGTCGAATATCAACCTCAACCTGTAAAGTAGGAATCTCAGTTTTCATTGACAAGAACATATCGAAACCTTGGTTTTCCTGCCTGAAGATCCTTCAACACCTCATTGGCCTCTCTCATTGGAAATTCCTCAACCCATGGCTTGAGATTCTTATCGGCTGCTAATTGAAGCATTTCCCTGATCTCGTCAGGAGTCGCAGTCGACGTAGAAGTAAATCTGCCACGAATTGGTATCAGCGAGAAGATGTTGATTGGGATCGACTTCTCGGGCGCGCCGACCGAAACCATTGTGCCATCCACTCTCAAAAGTCCCAGGTACTCGTTCCATGGCATCTAGTACATATTAGTAAATGTTAAAGCAGCGACGTGAGAGGGTAAGACTTACGTTGGATCCATCAGCTGTGTTGATGATCAAGTCAAACCTCCTCTTATTCTTCTCAGCCTAGCCCTCTTCACTCGTAGCAATATGCTCATGCGCCCCAAGAGCAAGAGCATCGGTTTTCTTATCAGAACCTCTCGAAACAGCCACGACTTCGGCGGCATCCAGAGCTTTGGCAAGCATAATACCAAAATGGCCCAGCCCACAAATTCCAATGATGGCAACTTTGCGTCTTCTTGCCCCGAAGTACTTCAGGGGTGCATATATGGTGGCTCCAGCGCACAGCATCGGAGCCGCATGTTCAGGAGCTACACCCTGGGGAATCCTGACAACGAATCTGGATGGAAATCTCTTGCGTCATAGAATTGCGACATCGAGTCGCCAATGACTTGGAGAGAATTCATTTTCGCAAAACATAAATACTTTTTTAATATCATTTGCATTGCTTGATCTGCTACACATTTTGCCCAGGAATTTGACTACCTTGCCCATTGTCACGGCAGACAACACCCCATTCAAGGTCAATATCTCCAAGTTCAACGGCTTTGGCCAAGCTAACTATGATAGATCCATGTTCCTGATAGCTTACTGGAATAAGTCAAAATCAAGCTCAAATACGCTCGACTAGATGATGGGATGGCCGACGTGGAATGGAACGACCTAGAAATAGGACATTCCTCATTCAAAGAGCTTGTAGAGTATTGGCGCGAAGAATACGACTGGAGAAAGTATGAGCAGCTCTTGAATACTTTTAACCACTCCAAAACACCGATCCAGGTTGATGGTTTCGAGTCTCTGGATGTCCACTTTATACACCACCGTTCTTCGAGGGACGATGCCATTCCACTCCTCTTTCTCCATGGCTGGCAGAAGTGACTAACAGCCGACAGCGTGGTTATCAGCGTATACAAGAAACGAAACCTGTGACCTTGGGCTATGCCTTACACGATTCCCCTGTTAGAATGTTAGCATGGTTCGTCGGAAAGCTCAAAGCCTGGACTAACAACTATCCGTGGAATTGGGCTTTCATTCATTACTAGGGCAGTCCAAGTGCCGCTATGCAGATCTACAAAGAGGCTGAAGCTGTTCTAAATAGTAATCCGGATAGTATGTTCAGCAAATACATCTCGCAACCTGTGGGAGGATCTGTGCTTCCGAAAGAGGTCAGTTTCTTACACCCAAGTCGCGCCTGTTTATCTAAAATTGCTCCAAGCTTTGGATTATAGTATTTAATAGGCCCCCCAGCCTTATGTACCGTACATTTCCACGAGATTGATCGAGGTCCGCGCGCCTGTCAGAGAGGGGTATGGGTAAGGTGAGTTATCACCAAGCCAATAGAGAAGTCTGGCTAGCTGATTACTGATTAGCTACTAGGTTGTAGAAAGGAAAGATTGGCACAATAAGCAGTCAGAGGCGTCCATTAGCCCGGCGCGGATCTCGATAAGTTTTGTGGAGAACCTTCGACAAGCCGACTCTAACGCGCGAGTAGCCTCGCTGATGGACCAGCTAGGTAAAGTCACAATGGAAAGGGACGGATTATTACAAGTGCTCGATTCACTAGATTCTATTATCCGTCATCATATTGGTGGCTCGGCGACAAGCGAGCCTGCTTCAGATACGGGACCTGAATTATCAACGAACATATCAACGAGAAGGTCTTCGTCTTTCACGTTGGAAGAATCAGCAGGCCAAACGACTGCTACGGGAGTTTCTTTAGAAATGAGTGACTCTACAATACTGGAAGCCCCGATGAACCCTCCTCCAACCAATCTTTTTGCCTACGACGGCTGGTACCACTCTGCCAGCGATATGCCATACCCAACTATCATGGGTATTGATAACTCAGTCTTCCAACCCAATCTGGACTGTTTTGTACAAACATACACTCGTTCGCAGTAATTCTTTGTATGTCTTTCTAGAATGTCGTGGAATGGGTTCTCGACGGTTCGGGTACTACCCACATCTCATTATTCAACAAGGCAATTGCATGCCTTCCTTGTTCTGCTATCATCGCCCCCCTCCCCCCCTTGTGTCCAGGTTCTGCTTGATCTCTGCTTCCACGTTGGACCGACCCCTTCATCTAGGGCACACGAATCGTTGATGAGTGAAGGAATATATTGATACATGAATGGACAACCTTCACCCTTTTCTATCCAGCTTTAACCAATTCAACTCAATGGTGTCTTTTGTCCCCATCCCTATTGACTTGAAATTCTTTAATGATAATTACGGAGACGCTGCCGCCTCCAGTTTGGCACAGCCCGTTCGGATTTGGTCATGTTAGTTGTCTCACGACACGTCTCAAAACCGACAGAGTGGTGATTTTCGTGCCCGTTGGAGATTAGAAAACCATAGTCATATCTTGAGTGCTTGGTAATACACCGGTTGAAGTGCTTGAGTCACTCAAGGCCAGCCGCGTCATCAATCCAACCATTGGACTCATTGCAATGGCTCAATCACCAGGGAGCTTGATTTCTCCATACTCTGCTGGTACGCGTCGCCGTCTTGGCTTGGACCCCTGCTCAGCTATGGAATGTTGAAATGAGCTCGCTTAATGAAAGCCGAGACATTCTTTTCGGTTTCTTGAACACGGAACCAATCATAGACATCGGATCAGTCTCAGTTAAAATGCTTAATAGCAAGGCCCAGTTATATTGATCATCCAGTTATAAGAGACGGCCTACACCTCCTAACCAGTTGTTACCAGTTTTAATTGAATCCCTACGAATCATGCGAAATGTCCTCCAAGAGAGACCATTAGCAGGCTAGCGTTTGTTAGAACACATATTACAAGAAAGAAAAGTAAATCCACCCACTATCCTGATCCAAAAACTGTTGTATCCACGCCCTCAAAATCCTATTAGACATAGAGAGGGTACAACAAGATAATCGCAAAAGCCGCCACCTTGACAAGAGTACCTCTAGCGATCTTGCCTCCTGGGGCATCTCCTATGACTACAATAGCCGTTGGGTTAACCGGTGTGGCTTGGCCAGAGGGGTACGTGGAATAAGGCGACTCCGATCCCGCTTCAGCTCCAGCTCCTGTAGGCACGCTGTCTGAGCCATCCACGGTTTCACTCTGCGGGGCGGTGCCTGCGGAAGATGTGGGATCGACAGGAGAATCAAGGGATCCGGGATATTCATGGATAGCTGGGCGTTCACTTTCCCGAGACCCCGCCGGTCTACTGTGCTTTGTATCCAAATGGCCCGAGTCTCCAGGGGCTTGGGAGTGTTCAGGGTTGTTGGGCAACCCAGGGCCTTGTGGAGATTTCCATGGGAATGAACTCTCAGGGGAGGACGGAGACTCAGTCGGCTTGACACTTCCAGAAACAAGTGTTCTGTGACTAGTAGTTGTAACAAATGCAGTCAAAGTAACAGCTGAGCTGATAACATGTTGGCTCCCAGCACTGCCAACATCAGTGGAGCCACCCTTACGGCTGTCCCCACCGGCTGATCCTTGACCAGCTGTGGCTGACTCGACAGGAAGAGTCAGGATTGTCGTAGTTGCGTGCTCACCGCATGCATGACAGACAACAGTGGCTTTAGTGAAACCAGGAGGACAATCGGCTGAAGCAGGACGCTAACACTGAGTCTCAGCGCAGGGGGCAGTGATAGTATAAGTATGCAGACCCGGACCATCTGGACCGAGGGTGGGAAAAGCAGTGGTGTAAATGAGGGAACCACCACCAGTCACTTGGCCATGGCCCCCCACGGTGGAGGTAGGATAGATGCTCGACAGTGCGATAGTGGGCATTATGCTTGTAAAAGGGCAGTTGTCCCCGTTTGATGCCTGTCTTGGTATAATAGGGAGCCAAGAAGCAAGACTGACGGCAGGGAATACAAGAAGGAGCGGAGTGAGCAGCATGATTCAACGAGTGAAGCGATGATTTGAGTGATTGAGGCAATGGTTTGAGTGATTGAAGCTTTACCATTTTGTACCGTCCGATGGAGTATTTATGTTTATTTCTTGTTAGGGCGTGTTGTTCTCTTTTGCAAGATCATGCATTAGGAGTGAATTGTCCTCTCAACAACAATCAGATCACATTCATCTCAACAAGGAACGTGACACCTTCGCTTAGGTCTTAAAGATTTATCCACTTCGCCTAGATCTTCAAGACTTACATGGAATGCCTTCTCCATTGGAGTATGATGCCATTGGCGTCGTTCTACCACGACAGACACCAAAATCTAGTGATGGCTGATGTTCTTCTGAACCATGTATCCGGACTGGGAAACCAACTCGTCTCTGTTGAGGTCAAGAACATCGCTTGGAATTCTAAAAAGGACATACAAAGCTGGAAATCATCACTCAAGGAAAATTGAGTTGTCTCAACACCCTTTGTTGGGAGGGACGAAAACTCTCCCTCGAAGCTTTCCGGCCATATCACTCCACCATCACACCCACTACCGCTCTTATAATACCCCTTCTTGGGTAAGAAAGTTATTTTTTGAAGATTAGAGCTGATGTAAGTTATAGTTCAATGTCTTGTATCGCTACCTGTCAACCTATGGGCTCTTCAACACTAGTCGGAATGCCACATGAGCCGTACTCCAGACCCGAGATGAACGGCAAGATATGCTTGAATACCAACATGATTTCACTCGAGGAATCTGATGGCGTTCGAAGAAGATGGAAAAGTATTTCCTGGTGGCCTTTCTACAAAATCTTCGAGACCAGCTCAGCTGAAAATAAATTTACTTTCAGCTTTTCTTTCTTTCTGTACATTCCAGATCTACAAACTCTCCCTCTTATCTAGAACGCGACACACCAATTCAATAAGCCAAAGTATCGAAGTAAGGTCTAATTCATGGCATGTCTGTGACATCCTCGCTTTGAATATGTTGGACCAGGCAGTGCATGATCTGATGTCTCGTGTGTGGTCAGGAGTCTCGTCATCCATAAATATCGGATTCTCTGCATCTACATTTTGAAATATCCGACATCATCAGCACTTCAACATCTCTTACCAACAACAATCGTTTTAACATTCGCCCGTCTTCGCAATGCGTCTTTCTCATCACCTCCCAAACCTCTTGGCCTTATATGGCCTAGGCTCAAAGGCTCTAGCTCAGCACCTCGGCGATTGCCCTGACGGGTTGTCTGTTGTAAATATACAGCCTGAAGTCATCATTGGGCTCCAGCCTATCACCATAAGCTCCGTATTCAATATCAACACGGTGCTTACAGTTGGAGGTACCACGATCCCAATTACGAGTGCCCCGACTACCTTGATCACCTCGTTCATTCTTACGAGCACTTCGACCAGATTCTCGACTGGGTAAGTGACTATCCTTTCAATTTGAATCCAAATGTCTAATATGCTTTGAATCAGTGATCCTGAACCGCTCTTTACCGGTCCCTACACTACCATCACGAGCCATGGCCCCGGATCCTACCCGACTACTATTAGCCAGCTACCCTCGGGACAAGATCCGACTGGAACTGTCATCATCGTCAATCTGTCTGAAGGATCGAGCCATACCTTCAATGAAACTTACACGACTATTACAAGCAAAGGTCCTCATGGAGCCAGGCCGACCACCCCGACCTTCCCTTCTTCAGGCCAGGACCCGACCGGAACCGTTATCGTGGTCAATCCGGTCAGCAGTCAAGGCAATACCTTCACCGGGCCATACACAACTCTCACAAACACTGGACCTGCTGGAAACCAGCCAACCACTCTCACGCTCCCTCCTGGTACTGGTAGCACTGGGACAGTCATTGTGATTACTCCATCTAGCAGTCAAAGCAACATCTTTACTGGTCCGTACACAACACTTACCAGCACTGGATCGAATGGCTCTCCACCGAGTACTTTGACACTTACCCCATCTGGTACAGATGGTAGTGGAACTTCATAGTTGTCGAGCCACCAAGCTCTAGCACTGCAAGCCGTCCTTTTACTGGCCCTTACAATACGATTACTGGAATTAATACCAATACAGTCGGTACGACAGTGGCGCTTCCTCCTTCAGGTACCGATTCTACTGGCACACTTATCATTCTTGAGCCAAGCACAAGCACGCAAAGAAGCTCCTTTACCGGGCCTTATACCACAATCCCAGGCATCAATACTGTAAGTCTGACTGCAACGCTCACACTACCCCCCTCTGGGACAGATCCAACAGGCACGGTAATCATTCTTGAGCCTTCATCACCATCCTCGATAAATAGCTTTACCGGTCCTTATACTACTATCACTGGAATTAATTACTGGTACTGGAACAGCCACCTTGACCTTGGAACCATCCGGGACAGACTCAACGGGAACAGTGGTTATACTTGAGCCTTCCGCTTCTCTCCCTGTGACGACTTTTACGGGTTCGTACACTACTATCACAGGCGTAGGTACCGCAATGACAACTGTCACCCTTCCTCCTTCTGGAACGGACTCTACTGGTACAGTCATTGTGTTAGAGCCTTCCACCAGCACAACCTTTACAGGAACATTTACTACTATCACTGGTGTCAATACTGGAACTGCCACTAGAACATCAACAATTACCTTGCCTCCTTCTGGCACCGATCCTACTGGCACGGTAATTGTTTTAGAACCTTCGTCTTCAGCCTCCAACACAGTCTTTACTGGACCATTCACTACTATTACTGGCGTCAATACTGGGACTGCGACTGGAACTTCTACTCTCACCCTGCCGCCCTCTGGTACGGATACCACAGGGACGGTGATTATCTTGGAACCTTCTATTTCGGCTACTAGAACGTCCTTCACTGGACCATTCACCACTATCAACGGTGTCAACACTGGAACTGCCACGGGTACATCAACCGTCACTTTACCACCATCTGGGACAGATCCCACTGAAACTGTCATCGTGTTAGAACCCTCATCTTCGTCCCCCAGTTCAACCTTCACAGGACCCTTTACTACAACCACAGGCATCAACACAGGTACTGCGACAACCACCCTAACCTTGGCACCACCCGGAACAGATCCCACTGGAACAGTCATTGTACTAGAGCCAAGCTCCACTATACCTGCGACCCCTAGCATCAGTCCATCGAGTAATAGCCTCACCAACGGATACTACATCTGAAGTTTCACAAAGTCAATCGGACCCTGCTACTACAAGCTCCAGAGACGCCGCTTCAAGCACTTCGGATACCTTGACGGATCTCGGAACCAGCAGTTCTGGTTCTGTCGCTACAACCACTTCTGCATCTACTGAAGAACCATTGGAGACTACTTCATCTGACTTGGGGTCGTCTTCGGCAACATCAGAGGCTCTTCCCGAGACCTCCAGCGATTCTGTCATCAGTAGCTTATCGGAAGTTAGCAGCTCATCTGGCCCTGTGACATCCTTTGATGCACCGGAGACTTCTGCAACCGATATTGGGGTAGCCACTAGCTCAGAAGACCTGACCTCGGATGTAACATCGGCATCAGACTCATCCGTGGCCACTTTGACCTCGACGGGTGCTGATACATCTTCTACAGAAGAGACTTCAATTGACACTCTGACTAGCGCCAAAATCAGCTCTACAACAGCTGCTGAAAGTACTGATGCAACCTCTGAAACCGAGTTACCAACTTCTTCAGATGAAGCTACTAGTTCCTCTGTAGTCACTCCAACAACACCCGAGCTACAGACATCCTCCGCATCTGAGTGCATTTCATCTGCAACTTTTACATCATCATTCTGTAATGTCGCTCTCCCAGCCAACTGCCAAGCACTCGAGACAACCAACGGCGTTCTTCTGATCCCCGTGATTGCAGCTTGTACTGTAGCGCTTGGCCCCTATGCAGCTGGAAACATCGCAACCTGTCTTGCAACAACACCTTCACTTTTCACTGTTGGAGCAGATATAGCCGACTGTATCCTCACTGCGCTAGAAGGAAGATGTATCAAAACTCTCCCCGATTCATGCACAGACCTTGAAGATTCCAATGGTCTTGCACTTGTTGCAGATGTTGCTCTCGGCCCGTTCACAGCTGGGAGCGCCGCAAATTGTCTTGCTACTGGCACCATTACCTCGTCGACCCAAGGAACTAGCATTGTTGAATGCTTGCGAATCGCCTTTGGCTTCGATTCGGGTACGGGCACCGTCACTGGAAGTGCTCTATGCAGCAGCGAACCAACATCAACTCCACAAGAACCAGTTTGTGCTACGATCCCTGGGCCTTGCGCAGATTTGGCAGACACAAATGACCTTGCTCTCATCGTAGCAATTTCTGTTTGTACAGCTGCACTGGGAGTTTTCTCTGTTGGTAATGTTGCGACCTGCTTGGGAACGAACCTCATCACCCAGAACACTTTTGAGCGAGACTGTTGTTGAGTGTCTTGAAGATGCTCTTTTTGAAACGTGTATCACGTCGCTTCCTGAGCCATGCCTGGACTTGGAAGGAAACACAACTGCTCAGCTTGTGATAAATCTACCTCTTTGCACAGCAGCTCTTGGTCCGTTCGCCGCTGGAGCAGCGGCAACATGTCTGACCTCAGGCCTGACTAATGGCAACTCAGTTGTGGACTGACGCAACAACGCCATTTTTTAATGTCGTAGCTGGAGCGTTGTCGACAATAATTCCCGATTATTTACCATTAAGAGACAATATGCTAGTTTTCTGGATAGTATTTATGTTTTAAATATCGGAATTGGTCCTTTCTTTCGTATTCCATTTAGTAGCCTCAACACGATTTTATCGTCAACCTAGTAATGCTAACCGTTAGGGGTTGTTTTCTATACGAGCTTCAAACTCTAGTCTATCTATTTTCGTTTTAGTAAACTAATTATATGTGTTGACCTGGGCTTTAATATGCACCGGTATAGAAAGATGAGACAAACGACAATTTCTTTCACTACCATGAGCCAAGACCTTGATATTCCTGGTTTCCACGGTTAATTAAATATAATCTTCTATATCGACGGCTCCTTAAAGCGTAACTCTGTTTTAAGATGGCAATGGCACGATAGCCCGCAAACAACACGATAGAGTCCCAGCCTTCTTACCAGCCAACCAAATTTTCGGTAAAGGGATCTCTGCTTGCTAATAAAGTGAACCAAGCACGCTCTCGAAAGAACCAAAAAGGTCGTAGGCAATGGAAACATCTATTAGGCTGATCTCTTTGATGTACCAATCCTTGCTGTTATGGCTTCTCCGCAGGTTTCAGTGTTTCTGTATTCTTTGTTTGAACTTGGATCTGGTTTTGGGCGGCGTAATTATTCTTTATATAGTTTGAATCACTCTATCACTATTCAACTCGAAATCTCATATGAAGTTTAGATCCATGCACAGCCCCTGAATGTTGCCATTAATAGGAAACGAAGTGATCGCAATGGAAGCACTCCGCTGCTGTCAGGACTTTGGCACGGTTTTGGGTCGCAGGTCAAGCGATTTGAGACGGAGACACGTTCACTTCAGTGGTTTCTTACAACAAAATAGTCCACGGAGCTGAAATCTAGCTCTAGTTATACGAATTGTGAAGATTGCCTCCATCTCATGGAAGAGGTTTGAAAGTCCGTATAAAACCTGAAGACCCATCCGCCAAAATGGAGGAATCCTCATTACAAACATTAGCTCAAGAATCACTCAGACACATTAATCCCAATCTCTCAAAGACACACATCCAGCACATTATCAAGCCTTCATTAAGATGCGCTTCTCTTCTGTCCTCCCCCTCTTCGCTCTCGTCACCGGCCTTACCAGCGCCCATCCCACTGACGAAGACGTCACCCTTGAGACCCGCGACGCAGGCGGTATCGGCCTGGTCAAGCTCGACCTCGGGAAGGGAAAGTCCTACACTGGTGTCGGCAAGCCAGCCTACTGCTATAACCTGCCTTAAAATATCAAGTATTTCAATATCTACTCTGACAAGACCAAGTTTCTTGTTGGCTGCTTTGATTGCAGAGTCTACACTGAAACCAACTGCCAGGGTAGTTACGTTAGTCTCGAGGGTCAGGAGCAGGCGTTCTTGACCAAGGGGGCAAAGAAGCCTCATTACAAGAGCTGGAAGTGCAAGTGTAAGGAGGAATTTTGCTCGACGCGATGAGAGGATCTCCCACCACACTCGTTTAGAGACATGACTATCGCGAGCATACTGGGTTGGACGACACTCGTTTTGTATCACTTTCTTGTATTTATTTGTTCTGATTTATCCTATTTCCATTCCTTCTTGGTTAATTTGTTAAACTATGATAGTAACGTAATGTCATCGTCGATGATTTTGAATGGGTAGCCGTCATGAGCACTGTTATCGTGACTGTTGAAGCCGATGCAAGGGTTGTTGAGTTAAAAGTGAAAGCGTCTCAGCTATTGGGTTCAAAAATAAACGGCCTAAGAATCCTGATCTAAATGACATAAATTATTTGGTAACCTAAGGATTTCGTCTTTTCATGGAATATTTCTGGTACCCTTTCTTGATTTTCTTATCGATAATGGAACGCGACTGGTTCCTTCCCTCCTTCCCAGAGCATCGCTGGATGAGCTCCTTCCCACTGTAGCCATAGACTTCCTTCCCAGATCAGCCATGGGCTTCTTCATTACCCTGACGAGTACGTTTGACTCTTTTTCTCTCCATCCATCACAACAATCACAACGACAACATCCACAGCAGCAACAACAACAAAATGTCCTCTTGGTCGATCATCTTCGACGCCGTTGTCAAGGGGGTCACCGGGGCCGCCAATATTGTTATCTTGGTGGAGAAGGGTGTGGGGTTTGTCCGTTGGTGGATGGACAAGAAGAAGGAGAAGGCGCCCGGTAAGATTCAGATATATGCATTACAAATATGTACACTGACATCAAGCAGACCTCGAGTTGGGAGATGATTGGCAGCCACGAGTTTGGGCCTTGGAGGGAGAGGTCAATGACCTCCGGGAGACCGTCAACGGTCTCCAGAACCGGATCGGAGGGCCTCCTCCCTCTCCAGGGGTCGACGAACTCCGGCGTTGGCCCAGCTTCCCTCCGTCCTTCACCTCCACCGCCGCCGCCACCACCTCCTCCGACGCCGCCGACGCCGCTCCCTTCCACTTGAAGGAAGAGTGAGGCGACCCCGTGTTGAACGAGACAAATCACGTTAAAAGAACCCGTGGGAGGGGGAACCACGTTAAAAACCCTTGGAGGTATCGAACTAGCCAGGCATCTGTCGTTCGCGACAGTGTAAGTCCTGGTTAGCCCGGTCCGCGGGTCTGTAGGTCAGGCGCTTTTCTCGATCACTGGTCTCTCAATCGTTCACCATGGCCATATCGATCAAGTGCACCTTGTCCGGGTCTAGTAGCCAGCAAATCTCTCTATCAACTGCTGGTGAAGCTAAAGCAGCCCCATTACCGAGTTGTTCCCACAAACAATCAATACATCGGTATAAAAACGATACCTCCGCTTTTCACTCTCACACCTCACCTTCTCAATACTCTTCCTGATACATTTAGGACACAACCTCCTAAAGTCGTGACCGAGTACAAATTCCTTTCGTTCCATCTTTCAACTATCACAAGATCCTCAACCTCGTCGTTGCCTCGGAAATCTCTATCCAGCTTAGCTTCCGCAACTTGAGCCTTTAAGCCCAAAACATGTATGGATCTCTCGACGAGCTACTACAATCGACTTTGTCTTGCATCTAGTTGTGTGCGGTCTTTACCTCATGGAAAGTAACGACCATCATTAGACACGTCGATACCCACATCCGCCAGGAATGACAAGTAAGAACAGCATGTACTTCAGGATTGTCTCCCAGGATCCCCTACCAACGTCGATATCCCTAAGATCATTCTTCCGGATTGACCTTGTCAATCAGTCTACGATATTCCATCCCGTCAGACCATCGCATTCTTCAACATACTCGCCTGCTCTCATATTGATTCACTATCGCAGCAGCGACGATCCTCAACGTACCTTTACGACCAAATAGGCCATCCTGACTCGTGTGCTCTGACGCTGTTTTCTTTGGCTTTGTTTTGTGGTCTTTGCTGTTGACGATATTTCCGACAAGCTCCAAGCGTTATTTGTCTCTGTTATGGGAAACAAACTCATGACCATTTCTATTCGGTCCCCCCTTTTTACAGGAGACTGCTCTCGCTGCCACGGTTCGCAACATTGATTGTCGCCAAGATTCCAGGTTGGTCACCCCACCGAGGCCAAAAGATTGTCAAGCCAAGATGCGTAAAGTCCTTTGAGTCTTTGCCCTGTTTTTCTTGAGCCATCGCAACGACTGTAGCAGCAGCACCAACAGTACCACCACCATCGCTAAGAACAGTAGCCGCGGCCATGTTCCTTTTAGACTTTCGATACGACGATAGACATTGTGGCTAGGTAATTAGCCAGGTTGTGGCATGTCTATGGCGACGTCGGTAACAATACCACCACCATCATCACCACTACCACGAAGAGAATTGGGCGTTGTATTGGACACAAGACCAGTGCTATCAACCTTGTGTCGCGCGCGGTGACTTTGTAAGCCAATCAATCATGCCTTCAAGCGCTGAGCGTGACTCAAGGCCTGGAAGAAGCCCGATTCGTTGGACATGGCCTTGCTAACGATTTTAGCTCATCGTGTCACCTTCGTGAAGAAAGTCGAGTAGTCTGTCGAGGCGCTAAGGAGGAAGGACCGGGGTAAGATTTCGAGTACTTTGCCAATTTTGGATTTTCACTGGCATCAAGCAGAGTTCGACGAGCTAGAGTCAGGCCAGGGCTTTATAGGGAGGCAAATACCGTTGGAGGGGAGGGGGGCTGTTTCGGGTTGGTTTCGAGATTGACAGCACTTGAGAATGGGACCTTCCAATTTGCCTCGATCTTTTTGTATAGACATACATTAGAGTAAGAAGACTAATTGGAGACTTTACCTCAATTTTATGTGCTGAGGGTTGAAGGCTGCAGGTTTCCAGGCTTTTGGAAACCTTGGGTTGGACAGATGAAGTTAAAAACAGAACTCGCTGGATGGGTGATGAAACTTTATTTTCTTATTTATGAAATACGTAGCATTTCTATCCTGTAACTTCGGTAAGCCTTTAGTGGCGCCAAGATCTATCCTTTCCTCTATTGTTACCTCTTGCTAGAAACATGAATTCAGACTTCAATCATTCGATTATCTACTGTTTACATCGAGTCGGGGGCGCAGTCATGTGTCACATCATGCTAATTATTATAGCCTCGACATATCTTCAGACTTCAAAGAATTTCAGCAATCAGCAACATTGTGGAATTGGCACCTCGCTAGATTACTGCAAAGTTTAGAAACACGTGTTATGGGGAGCCTCGAGACCTGGCTTTCTGGAACTTAAATACGTCCATACCACAAGAAAACTCTCATACCACAGGACTGCTTGACGTTCGGGTACATCTAAGGTTTCAGAATTAAAAGAATCATAATACTAATACACTTTGAACCATCATGAACAATGCCTCAAACACACCAACTCTCTCAAATTAAATACAAAGCTTATTAGACTGATTCATGGGTCTCTCAACTTTACAGTTCTGAACAACTTTATAAATTATGTTGACTTTCTTTTGTTCTTCCACCTTTTCCTTCTTCCATTTACCAACCTTCACTTCAACACCTACTGGGTACCAGAAAAGTGCGGCCTCTAAGATTTAGATGCAAGAATAAACAACCTAAAGATCTGATCTAAGCTGCATAAACTGGCCAGCTCATTTCGTCTCTTATACTCCTGCCGGCCAATTCTTCTGATACCCTGTTGGGCCCCTACTACCCATAAGAGATGACCAAAATGCTACGTTTCAAACCGGAACCACAGTTCTCCACATCATGGACTCAACGCTCGATAGACCAATTCTGTTTCAGACGGGGTACCTATCGCATTCCAGTTCTGGAAGCCGATGAAGAGAAAGAGAAAGTGTCCTATTTAGATACACCAGTGCCAGAAGATGCAGGTCTTCCAGTACCCCTCAAGCCACAGAAACTAGGATATCAACAGAACTTGAAGTCCCGACTTCTACAACTCCCATCCGAGCTGTTGATCCACATCATGCTTTTTTTGCCGTACAGCTCCCTCTACATGGTCCGCCAAACCTGCCAGGTCCTGCGTAACCTGACAGACGACTCTCAGTTCGAATATTTTCAGTGGGAAATTCTGCAGCATGAGAATCGAGCTTCATACACTACCATACCTACATGCGACCAACTACGGAACATCAAGCGAATCTTCCTACGAAGATCTTTGTGCATGCCATGTGGCAAGCTTTTCGACTCGGGCGAATTAGAAGAAAGAATGAAGAAACTCTGGCAACCCGTCCGCTGCACTGGATGCAAAACCCAACACCCAGAACTGCTTTTCCCACAGGGCGGTAGGGCAAACAACATCTGCGTGGGACTACTGGGCGAATTTGCCCTTTGCAACCACATCAAAATCTCGGGCAAGGTCGAGGTACATGACGGAGAAGAGGTTGACATTGTTTGCTCGCATCCGGAGCACTTTCCCGCGGACAGGACGGATTCTGAAGAACTAAGAGACTTTAAACGAGGTCGCCCATGTGTCGATTCCATGTACGGCTGTTTACGTTACTCCAGGTCTTTCCCTTTGGTGAAGATTGCTCCTCAACAGTACCCTGGAATGCCGGCGTTGAAGTCGCGGCTATTGAAAGAACTAAAAGAAAGACATCGAGATGGATTTTGTCAACACGCTTCGACTCAACTTGAATCCATCGTGTCATCTATGGCATCGGACAAATGCGATTGTTTCCCAGCCTCCGGCCTACCTGTTCACCAGTACATATATGGAACCCTGCCTCGATATCATTGTAAGAACCACAGTTACGATTGTCGTCATTGTGGAGCACTGTACTTCTGGTTCTACCATAACGATTATATCGTCCTTCGTGTTTGTATTGATTTAGCCATGAAAAATGTGCAGAGCATGGGCTGGCTTGGGAACATTACATTTAATTATGATGAGCACCCAACTCCTCCCATGCTGAACGAAAGCACCAAGGGTGTTCTCTGGTGCCCTCATCCGTCATGTGGCACGGGCCGTGGCAATCGCTGGCTATTGATGGTGGAGATACTGAAGAGGGCTGCTCTTCGAACTTTTAATTACGGCGGTGTTCCCCCACGAGACCTTTCTTCCGCTGCCAATTTGCCTTTCACGCTTGAATATCAAGTCTTTCAGACTGCGGCGGGCTGGATGACGGAGCCAGATATGCTAGGGCTTGACCTTCTTTTCCCATTGCTTGGGTATTCGCGCACCGGCTGCCGCCGACTTTATACTTGGCACTGAAATACAATCTCTTCCGTCTCAAGAATGGTCCCTGGAGTAGTTATCATGGGGGCAAGCAGCCCACGACTGAGCCTTGCATATGTTGTTCCAAGGGCACCCGTGACTTAACAGAGTATTCCATCAATAGAAATCCCCACGGTTACTTAGAACAGTTGATGTTCTTCCCGACGGTAAGCTTCCACACGCGATTCTATCTTTCTCCGCCTACGGACGGGCGTTTGTGTCACCTTGACAGATATCACAACATCAGATGGTACAATGCTCTTTTCCGATGACCCGAAACTCACACTATTGCCAAGAAGCAGCACTTTTACCTGCAGTTGGGGTGCTCGTTTGGCCATTTCTGCAAACAACCTTTGAAACGCCGTGAACCATGAGAAGCCTTCTGATGGTAGAAGGTTGTGGTCTATAGTCCCCAAGTCAATGACCAAGTAAATTTGAGTTCGTGCTCGAAGTAGCGCGGAGCCAAGAAGTTGAAGCCAGTCTTGTTCGACATTAGCTCTGTGGAATTGTGCACATTGAAGAGACATTACGCTCTCGGTTGTGCAGTCCTGAGATAACTTGAACGCTTGGAGAATGAGATGCTTGAACAGGTCTGTGCTTGAAGCGCGACCATCTTGAGAGTCGTTTTGGGGACCACGCAAAGCCCATACTACAGGTATGTTCTTGGACTGCAATTGCTGAATAATGTTGATACAAAACTTCCTAGAAGCGTGGCGTACATGAAGACCGCCTTTCACAATGGCCACTCTCGACTCAGGTGCAGTAGACCAGATCTGTAATTTGGGTGACTGCCAGAACTCATTCGTTGTCTCGTACAACCTGACACGGTCATGTCGTATTTGTACTGAGACGTTGTATCTGAAAGCTTCCAAAGGGTCGCCAAGCTTTCCATCTTGTATATGTGACATAATCTGTGAGAACTGGAGGTCTGATAACCGCTGATTTGTATCCAACAATGCACTCGAGTGTAAAGCTTGGAAAGAGTCAAGCTTGGCAATGATATTCTGGTTTGTCTGGACGACGGCACTTGATGAGCATGATTGGAAATTGTCCAGTTTCGCGGCAATGGAGTTTAATTTGAGGGTAATGTCCCGGATCTCTACACGAGCACTCGCAGCCGCTAGCTGGTCAACTTCTCGCGAGTTGGCTGTGATATCTTCGAGAAGGTCTTGGTATCTGAGTTCAGGAGGTCGAGTAATACTGTGGAGAAAATGGCGTAGTGTGCCCTCCTGACACCATTCATGAGCTCGGATGAAGAATCTCACAAGATTAGCATAAAGGTTTGCTGACAGCTTGTCTGATGCGATCTGTAGGATAGAGGACCGTGACAAGCTCGACACGAGGTAAAGAATCTGCAATTTGTGACAGGGCCTTTAAAATAAGACATAGTGTCGCCTCGTGATTCTGAGCAGACTTTGGCTCGTCAGCGACTCGCATAATAACGTTCTGGAAAGAGCTGGACTTACCACTAATACTATTTTCATGGCCCCCCAGCCAAGAGACACATACTCGGGATGATGCTGGACCAAGACGTCCATGATGTTTCCGTAGTGATGAATTTTGGAAGTGATCCTTTGAAGCCATTTCTTGACTTTGGGGAAGCGCTTCTCATCTGAGTATTTGGGTGATTTGACGTTGACTTACAGGTATTTACCCTGTTTCTCATGACTATCTTGGGGATACCAAGTACTCAGGTAGTCTGACATAGGATGATCCATCGGTTAAGCGGATGGGTGAATAGTAGAACTCGAAGGATGTTCACGTTGTGAGTCATGCATCAGCCCTCGAGTTCAGCCGTGCCAATACGCTCTCTCAGTCAGCATAGCCTCAAAAGGCTACGGAATGCATGAATGTAAGCTGCAGTTCGCCCGATTGTCTTATGACAGTGGAGGAGTGCGGTTGAGTTGTTCAATACCAGGATCATGTTATCCATCCAATGGTACTGGCTCATTTCCGTGTGCGACAAGGATTGCGCTTTGGCCTTCTATACCTGTGCAAATCAAAACCGTACACAAAAAAGCCAGGGACTATGAGCGGCAAGACTTATGGTATTGCCTGGAAGATGAAATCAAACCCCTCCTCCTCCCCTTGACGGATCTTGATCTGTACTTTCTGGTCGGCTGCCTCTTCGCTCTTGCCGTTCATAAATTAATCCAAAAACACACTTGCCATCTATCGACTACGAAGCCCAGCTTTTGCTCTAGTGCTCCTTTCTGCTATCCTGCCAATCTTGACCCTGCAACCGTTCGCTTACCGCTGAGTAGCTTCGGCGGAAGCATCACCTTCTGTCAAGATTTCTCAGCAGGACAGAAACAAGTCCCCCCAGCAACTAATTGAGCTGGGTTCATGGACCCCTAATATACCTATCGAAGAGAAGAACAAATGTCGAAAATCGCTTCAGATCGGGCGGCCTAGTTCACAGATTCTACCCAGCGACGGGTTCCAAGCTCGAGCATCCATCGCCTGGGCAAAGCTCCTCAGGGACGAAGACAGTCCAGAATAGTCTTCAGGGTCTGAAAAAGGCTCTGATAGAGAGAAAAGTGACGAGACTGTCGCAGATCAAAGCGCCATAGACAGCGACATAAATGAAAACGACGCCAACAAGGACAACGATACACATATTGACAACAATACACATATTGACAACGGGAGCGAGTACACATTCGAATTGAGTTTAGAAGGCTTACCCGAACTACTTGAAGAGAATCGGGCCAACGCGTTCAAGTACGATAGTGCTAAAAAGCAAGACCTCTTCGATACCAAGACTACCTGGAATTTTGTTCGTCATATTACCATCTCGCGAGACCAGACACACGCGAGTGGCTTCCATAAGGAACGGCTGGCTGCACTTCTTCAACAAGATTGGGGAGACCTAGATCAGTTCCCCGACCAAAATCAGCAACAGGAATCGATAATATCCTTTGAATTCACCCCCGGTTCAGGTTCGAATCACGCCCTTCAGATTATCAGAATTATCAAAATCATCAGAATCATCGGATTTATCAGATGCAGCGTATGCTGCTAGAACAACGGAATAAAAAAAGACTCATGATGACTAGACAGGAACAGGACGCAATGTTTGATGGCGAAAGCTCCGCCAAAGACAAAACACCTTGCAATCGACTACCTGGCTTGTGCTCCACAAGATACAAGGCGACGATGCCACATATCTGGCAGACCCTTCCTGGGCGACAAAACAAGGACAAGTACCGTGCTTCAGAGGAAATTCATCTATCAAGATTTCGAGAAAGTTTGACAAGTATATTGAAAAGGTTAGGGATAGCTATTCGGATGATCAGGTTGTTAGAGAAGAGGGGATTCGATAGAGTTAATGGCATAGTGGACTTGACATTTTACAGGCAGTAACATGCATTGTTTTTAAAATCGTCTTCAGCGTCTGGGTATTCGAGGTTGTTTCACTTACCCCGGACCGTCACTTAACCTAAGGAAAGGATCTGGTGAAGAAAGATAAGATGAGTGGAGATAAGATAAGACGACACTAGATCGGAGTTAGTAAGAGTCGCTCGCTTACTCAGATCATTACCGGATACATGCCCCAAAGTCAAGACACCGAAGTCGCCGACTTGAATCTTTCACTAACAATTGCTGAGAAATACACAGCAACCCAACACAACGCCAATGACCGAACCAGTGAACACCAGCGACTCCAGACCATCAAGCGTTACACCGGGTCGTACACGTGTAGCGCGTGTCGCATGCAAAGCATGTCATGCCCGGCGAGTAAAATGCGACGCCGCAGAGAGTCAGCCCTGTTGGCACTGTCGAACGCGCGGCTCAGAATGCGTATTAATAGAGTCGAAGCGTGGAAAGTATGTAGCAAAAATGTAACAGATGGAAGTGATCGAATACTTACAGTATCGTAGGTATGTAAGACGGAGTGATGTTCAGTCTCGACAGAAGCGCTCTTCTAGGCGCTTGCAACAAACTCAAAGTCCAGCTCCTGATGGAGATGTAGCGACGAGTGTTGAGAGTATTGCTGTTGCAACTCCTCAGAATAGCGAAAATGAGCAGCATCAAGTAAGAGAATCCGATGGCGTGCAAAATACTCGGCAACAACCTCAACCAAATCTTACCCAAGTCAAAGACCGATCTTTCTTCCTCGGCGACTCAAGTAGTCTATCCTACATCATCGAACTGATATGTACTCCAAGAAGTGGCGTCAGAGAACCTGTCAAGGTTCATTATCCCATCCCAGCATCGATAGTGGAAAGAGCAGTTGCTCCAAGTCGGCCTCAAATCGAACCACTTCGTTTACAAGACGCACTAACACTTCCATCGAGAGAGATATCTGACCGTCTCGTCTTTGTCTTTTTCGATATCGTGCACCCTCCTTGGCCTGTTGTCGACAGAAGATCGTTCTTGCAACTCTATCGGACGGGGGAAGCGTCGCCATTACTCCTACATGCCATGTTTCTTGTGACTTTCATTTTTTGCGATGAGGGTCTCATTCAAGACGCGGGATTCAGCGATCGTGTTGCCGCACGCAAATACCATTATCTTCGCGCCAAGACCTTGTATGACGTTGACTATGAAACTGATCGGGATGCACTCGCAGCTTCGCTTCATCTTTTGGGATTCTGGTGGAATGGACCAGACGATCAGAAAGATGCATGGTTTTGGTCAGGCTGCGCAACATCATATGCTCAGTCACTTGGTTTGCATCGCTCGTGTGTTGTCTAATCTCTCGCTCGTGGCTCTTGCTAATCTGTTTGTAGAACAGTCGCTTCTAGACTTAGTCCTGAGAAAAGGGCACTGCGAAAACGCATATGGTGGTCTATATACGCAAGTCTAATCTTGCTTTTCTGTTCAAAATCTAATAGCATTAGACTCGTGATCGACATACCGCGGCATGTTTAGGAAAACCATGCAGAATTAGAGATGAGGACTGCGATATTGAACCTGTCACCGAGGCAGACCTCTATTTCGACGATGTCATAGATGACCCTCTCATACCATTGCAAAAAGAGTATCACGCAGCATTCTTCATCGAAATGCGCAAGGCTGCTGAAATCCGTGGGTTAATCCTCTATCAAAATGTTGTCATTGGCTGACATGCGATGATCAGTTGGGGATATTGTTATTGGAGAATTCAGTCCTCGCCGTCTTGCACTCGAACGCTATGATGTGTCTAATCTCAAAGCAAGGCTTGAGAAATGGGAGTCACAGCTGCCAGAGTGCATGCAAAAGGCACCACTTGATGAGACGCTGGGACCGGCGTTTTGGTCTACACAGTTACACATGGCCTACCAGTAAGATGATCCAAGCCACGTCTCATATGTTACTGATCAGAGATAGAAATTATTTCATCCTTCTATTCCGACCGAAAGCCATCGAAGATACGTCACCAGTGGAAGCTGAAAGGGATAAGACAGCGCGAGCCGCGGCTGACTATATCACGCGCATGACTGAAGATCTGATAGCTGTCGGAACATTACGCTACACCCAAATGCACATGTAAGTACGTGACTTACCTTTTGCGACCAATGTCTGACAGCTCGAAGTATCCCAGCCGTTTTTGGAGCCCTCTCAATTCACACACTTGTCATCTGTCGGAAAGACCCGATCCGTCGACAACTAGCTGGCAACAAATCCCGACAATGCATTCTCGCTCTCAGTGAACTTGCAAAATCTTGGCCCATTGGTCTGTGGATAACCAAGCTGTTTGTTAATCTCTTGAGACGACTTACAGGTCAGGGATCAGCCTTGTCAGCGGGATCGATAGTCGATGTGAGGTCTCGCATTGCCAATGCCAGTGGCATTAACGAGGGCTCCGCTTTAGATCCTCCAAGAGGAGGGAGTGGGACTCAGAATCCGGATGAAGGGATGAATGGGTTCGGTCAACAGGGAGTCACGACAAGTGGCTTCGTTGATGGGACTAACGATTCCACTATTGGAGAACAACAAGGTAGTGATATGTTGCACGTGTCTTCTGATCAGTTTGGGGTTGATTCTTTCTGGGTAGAGGATACCATTGACGTGGATTTACTTCTTCAGCATGGACTGTGCCCGTTGCTTCCGGCTGACTTTGGTCTCATGCCACCTGGTACATTTGGCCTGTGAGAGTTTTGAATCTGGTCCAAGGATCCAAATCTATGTCTATTCTCTATAACATAATTCTATAACAAAACAATGCGACTTCTTTATGTACGAAGATGCACGTCACCTTTTATCAACCACTCTCATTGGCCTATTAGTTATATCCACCGATGCACATCATCTATGTATTTGAAGCAAATCTGCTCTTGGCCCTCAACTGCTTTCCATATTTGAAGAAAAGCCAAGGGAACGGCGCCATAGCAACCGTTAAGAATGCAAGCAGACTAGATGCCCACTGGTAGCCAAGTTTTTCATACATCTGAATACCAAAAAGAGGGAATGCCGCTGGAGGAAATGTTAAAATTCGTTGTGATGGAAGCAAATGAGGCAAAACTTACCAGCGAAGGAGCAGCGGGCGAAACTGTTGGCTGCCATTGCTGAGGCGGCGTACTGAGGATAGGCGTCGACCAAGAAGGTGAAGATACCCGTGAAAACGAGCAGCATACTGAATGTGATGTTAGTTGATGTTCGAAGATGGGTGGTCAATAATAACGTACCCGCATCCAAATACTCCAGAACCAATAATGGGCACAATCCAATGCACGCTCGCATATGTTGTCCAAGCAAACCAAAACAGACCAATGGGAATAAGCACCGCGCCAAGAATAGTCGGGGGCAGTCTATACTCCGGCTCACTAATAGCCTTGCCAGTCGCCTTCTCTTGCTCTTCCAACCATCGCATTCGAAGTCTAGCCCAAATTGGTGTGGAAGCCGTCGCAAAGATGAGACCAACGAAGATACCCAAAAAGGTCATGCCGACCTGCCAGAGGTTCATACCGTGATTGTTGCGGAAGATAAGAGGGAATGCGCCGAAGAAGAGGTAGAGGATACCGAGGAGAATAGCTGAGTAGAGATCCAGACAGAGACACATGGGTTCGAGAAAGAGGAGCTGGAAGGGTCGAAGAACAGAGAGTTTGAGAGTTTGGAGGATGGGCTTTTGCTCGTCTTCCATTGGGGCGCGGTAGGCGTCGTTGCCAGTTTCTTTGCGAAGCTTCCTCGCCTTCTCGCGTAGTAGGATAGGATGAAACGTCTCTGGCGCAAAGAAAACAATAGCAACCATCAGAACAACCGCCCAGATGAGCATAACGTAGTACGTCCAGCGCCAGTTGACATTATAATTGATAAAGCCTCCTAGCAACGGCCCAAGAGCTGGTCCAATGAAGGGCGCGAGAGATACCAAACTCATAGGCTTTTGAATCTCGTGCCTTTCGAAAACGTCACCTGCTGTTCCACCTGCGACACTGAGGAAGCTACTGCCCGCAAAACCAGTGAAGAAGCGCGCGATGATCATGGTCTGGATGTTCTGGGCGACTGCTGAGGGAATCGTCCAGATGATGAACATGGTCCATGAGACCAGGTAGATGGGTCGTCGGCCGTAGTACTCGCTCAGAGGACTAGTCAACACGGGACCAAGGGCGATGCCTAGAACAAAAGTTGAGAGGCCGAGAGTGGCGACGATTTGGGAGCAGTTGAATTCCTTGTTCATTTGGGCGTATGTAGCTGTGTAGATTGAACTTGCGCATGTTCTGTATTCATTCTATCAGTAAAGTCTTTGATACTTTTTGGAAAAGTTGTCTTACACGCAAAGACTACCGACGCAGGCAATGGAAACAATAAGCCATTTTCGCATTCTCGACATGCTTCTAGGGCACAAGGGATCCTTATCGCCATCCCAACCGACCTGGAATGATTTTTCGGAGACATGCTGGTTAGCAGCAATCTCTGTAGGTTGGTCGCTAAGATCCTGAGAGGAGCGACGAGTATCATCATTCTCTGCCATGGCTGTTAAGTGATGATGGTGATGAGGCTTGCTAAAACATTTCAGGAACTGACGTAGCTTGATTTATATGTAGAGAGTAGGGAAAAAAGGGACTAGGAGGAAAACAAATTTAACCGGCTCCACGGCATTGAAAAAAAAAAAAAAGAGGATTTGTAATGACGATATCGTTCTTTTTTTGGGACGGAGATAACGAGGTGGGTGTGGGGAATAAGCGTCGAGGTCAAGATGCCGAGGTGACTTGATATGTGACGTAGACTATTCGTTATTCGGAGCAGGGATCAATCGGAGAGTCAGAGATACAATTCACTATATCATCATGATACAATCATGAATCGATTGGAAATCGACTACAGATGCTGACTGTCTCGAAAGTTAGGCTGTATCTCTGACCAGAATGTATGTTATGCTTATGGAGTAGTCCTGTTGCCAAGACACTGAGGTTCTGTAGATTTCTTTGCCGCCACGGGCCAATTGACCAGTCATCATCATGGTTGATCTTGGTATTTCCTTACCTTTCACTATTACTTGTTGACAGACGACCGCGAAAATGGACAGCATTTCAGAGAAACCAGTTTTATTATTGTAAGAATACACAGTTAGTCGCATTTCATTACTAATACTTTTCTCTAGTGATATTGATAATTGTTTATATTCACGCAGTGAGTCAGGCTATCACACATGTCATCAATCCCCCACTCACTCATAGTCGATAGGTTACAAGGTCCTGGAGCTCATGTCAGGTCTCATCGACTCTTATTTCAAAACCCACCTCGGTTTATCACCAGAAGAAGCCCAACGTCTCCACAAAGACTACTACCAGCAATATGGTCAAGCAATCGAAGGTCTTGTGCGCGATTATCAGATTGATGCTCTCGACTACAACGCCAAAGTCGATGACGCGCTTCCCCTTGACGACCTCATCAAACCCAACCCTCAACTACGACAATTCCTCAAAGACATTGATACTTCAAAAGTTAGACTCTGGCTTTTGACAAATGCATATGTCAATCACGGAAAAAGGGTCGTTGGGTTATTGGGGGTGGATGATTTGTTTGAGGGCTTGACGTACTGCGATTATACCCAGGTGCCGTTTGTGTGTAAACCGCAGAAGGAGATGTTTTTGAAAGCTATGAGAGAAGCAAGTGTTTCCGAAACTTCGAATTGTTATTTTATTGGTATATTGGAATCTTAATGCCAATTACCTGGACTTTGCTGACGTCGATAGATGATTCTCACAAGAATTGTGTTGGAGCACAAAAGGCTGGTTGGACGGCGATACATTATGTTGAGGAAGAGTTTCCTTTGCCCGATACACCAGCATCGCAGCATCAGATTCGTAGTCTTGAGGAGCTGCGATCTCTTCATCCTGGGGTTTTCAGAGCTAGGTAGTAGAAACAGTACCATGAGAATCAACGCATCTGGAAAATACCAGACACATTCCCACGAAATTGAATACCAAGAGAGTACTGTCAGAGGGGGTCATAGGTAAATTTTGAGAGTTTCAATTGAAACGGTAAGCTCCGATGGCATGCGTTAGCCCTGACAATACTGGTATTCAATTTCGTGGAAATGTACGGACGGTGCTAATAAGCCACATATGTCTCCATTGAGATAACTATGCATTCTCAACTCGCACTTTTCAGTCAGCCGCAAACGTTTTGGGAGAGCTGAAAGTTATGTCTCACCACTTAACTACGATAACAGAGACTTTTATCTTTTATGAGGAATGTGACCCCACTGATGGACCAGGGTCTGGAGAAGACCGGTATTTCAGCTGCATGGGAATCTCACCAAAGTGGCTTGCTGAAATTCCCTAGTCGACTCACTAGCTCACCAGACTATTTGTTTGGGGATGACTTTTGCGGCACGGCACGAACTAAACGGGTGAAGCTATGGCCTTTTGTGGCTGCGCGGAGCTGAGACATAAAGTTCGCGACTCTGAGCCATTGGACGCCTTGACGCTGAGAGTTGATATGGTGTTGCAACTTTGACTTTCACTTTTTTGTTCAGCTGAGGGTATGTGATTAAGAATAAAAGCTGGCTAATCCCCAGGCAGAGAATCATTCTTTGCCTCACTTTCTCTAATCATCTGCATCTTTTTATCATTGACTTTGTTTTTGTCAACACTCGTCACTGCTCAAAATGCCGTCAGCTACGAGTCCCCACGTCGAGGAGGCGATAGTTCCTGATGAATACGTCAAACTCATTCTTTGCTTTGACGGTACCGGTAATACCTTTAGTGGTACCAATGCCGACACCAACGTTGTCAAGATTCTGCGAAAGCTTGATCGCAATAACAACAAGCAGTACCATTATTATCAGAGTACGTAACCTTTCTATCTGTGACTATTTTACACTCAGTCTAACAAGAAGCACAGCCGGCATTGGTACCTACGATGTGAATGAGAGCTCCATCCACAAATCTGCTCTCGGGGAGGCCAAGAGCAAGATCTCCAAGGTAATTGATCAAGGTTTCGGCACAACCTTTGACGCTCATATCATGGCGGGTTATCGTTTCCTCATGCGATACTATGAGCCCCAGGCCAAGATCTACATCTTCGGTTTCAGTCGTGGTGCCTACAGTGCCAAGTACCTATCACGCATGATTAACAAGGTCGGTCTCCTCTGCAAGGGTAATGAGGAGATGGTACCTTTTGCCTATCGTCTCTACGCCCGCGCTTTAGAATGCGAAAGTGAGGATCGCATTGCTGCACAAAAGGGCAGTGTCTGGGGTATGGGAGCTCCTGAGGAACTACCACCCAAATCCGAATCTGAAACGTCGCTCAATGGCAACAATCAGCCAAACGGTGCACAGAATGGTTTTAGTAATGGCGAATCTAATGGCGTCCATGACTCTTTGTCTGATTTATCCGATGACGGACAAGACGAACATTCCCCTGCTGGTGCGGAAGAGCCTACCGAGACTAATGACGAGGCAGACAAGACTACCTTTATGGCTGGTGATGTCAACATCAAGAGAAGCAACAAGACCAAGCTCGCTAGAAGGGAAGTCAAGGCCTTCAGTCAGACTTTCTGTCGAAACGAGGGCTCGGATCCCAAGGATCACAAGAACATCAAGGTTTACTTCCTCGGCATGTGGGACTGCGTCAACTCTGTTGCAGTCGTTGAGAAGAACGCCCCAGCACCTGTTGAGATCACCGGAACGGCGAAGCATGTTCGTCACGCTGTTGCTGTTGATGAGCGTCGCGTCAAATTCAAGCCTGCTCTTCTGGCACAGGATATCCGCACTGTCGTCAAAGAGGCGAAGGAGAAAGAAGCAGAGAAACAGCGCAGAAAGGGGAAGAAGGCGAAGAAGAGCAAGAAGACCGAGGAGCAGAGGTTGAAGGAAGAGGAGGAGAACAAGGAGGATATCAGAGAAGTCTGGTTCCCTGGAAACCATGGCGACATCGGAGGAGGATGGCCTGCTATCCCGGCCCTTGTGTCCCCTGACAAGATGACATGGTATGCACGCCTTGGGTACCTCTTCAACAGCATGAAGCCCCAGAAGGATAAGGACGTGACCATTCTCAAGAACAATGATCTTCAGATGAGCGACATGGCTCTAGACTGGATGATTCGGGAAGTCACTCTCGTCGGCGAGAAAGATAAGAAGTCTGCTGTCCACTGGTGTCACACTCTGAAGGCGTTCCAGGATAACATGAAAGACCAAGAAAAGTTGCAGAAATATGTCATTGAAGGATTTAAGCACGACACTCTCAAGTTCGGATACGGATCTTCTATCTTCAAGGTCATTTTGTGGAACTTTATGGGTAAGTCTTATTGCATACATATAACCTTATTTACCAGCTTGACTAACTATATTCTAGAAATGCTCCCTGGAATTCCCCGATGGGAACTCAACGACAAGGCTATTAAGGAGGAGGAAAAGGGCTGGGAATCATGGCGCTGGACTCCCAACTTTGGCAGCTTCCGTGATGTTCCGCGCAGAGCCGTTCTTCACAACTCTCTCATCGAGCGTCTCAAGGCTGATGAAAAGTACCGACCCAAGAACAACCATGGTCATGGTGCCCCTTGTTTGTTGAAGGCGGATAAGACGGGGGTTGCCAGGGTGAAGAAGGCCGAGTCGCAGAACCAGGAGGATCTTGGCACTTACACGAAGGAAGAGGACAGGATCTGGGCTGAGCGCCATCAGCTCTGGCAACTTGATCCCCCCAAACTGTAGGGTATAGCTCGTATTTGGGATATGTAATTGGATGCTTAAGGCGTTTGGAACAGTGATAATGTTAGTTTCTTTCTGGAAACGTAGTCAATCCCAGTGTATTAATTAGTGCATCTTGTTCATCAAGCATTTCATCAGTTGCTTGCATCTTCATGATTGTTTCGTTGGAATTCGTGTAATGAGCTATGATGACGATATGTTGAGAAGGATTTATTTGTAGGCTTACAGACTATCCAAACTCTGTGCTGACGGTTTGAGATATTACATTCACATAATGCTGACAGCTCATTTCAACTTCTCCTTCCACCTACCGTACATTTCTAGGAAATTGAACAACGAAAGCGCCGGACTAATGTAAGCCACCAGATCTCTCTATGTTGATCACTTCTCTATATCATCATCTAGGGTTGATGACTGATAAGAAAGAGGCAACTGCTGATATTTGCTCAAGACTCGCTGTGCTTTAGCCTTTTCGAGTCTAGCTTACAACTACAGATACCTAAAGCTCGTACATCAAGATATTTATCCCTTTTTCTAGGATATCTCCTAGAAGAAATAGGTAACTCTAAAAAGCCTTCTATACGGTGTTGCTGTTATGCAGATTTTATTTAAATTCGATATATATTCTCATAGACTAGCTTCTTAAGATTATCAAGTCTTAAAGATGTACCGCCTCTATAGTGCCGGATCGTTATAGCTAGTGCCTTTTAGTAGAGAAATACTACCTTCCCTAATTATTCTTTGCTTATTAATTTGCCACCGCCTTTGCAGAGTGGCCGTAGTAATCTCATTACATCTTCCCACCTGGTTTCCTGTAAAGGAAACAAAAAACTAAAAAAAAAAAAACTAAAATATCTTAGCAGACCGTTCATCAAATGGAGTCTCCGACACGCGTTCTGGTGACGGGCGGAAGCGGCTTCTTGGGTGGACATATTGTTCGACAACTGCTGCATGATGCCAGGACTACAGTTGCCATCGTGAGTCGCAACCCAAAAGTTCCGGTCGATGTTTCGGATGAAGCGCGTATCTCTCTTTACCCAATCGATTTGACATCTCGAGACGAGATCGAAGGAGTCTTTCGGAAGTTTCAGCCTCATGCAGTTATTCATACTGCGTCCCCATCTTATCTCGACACCAACAAAGCTCTACTCGAAACCAATGTTGATGGTAGCAAGAATTTGCTGGAAGCGGCAAAGGCTTGCGGTGATACAAAAGCCTTTGTCTTCACTTCTTCCAAGCTGGCTGTTATGCCGACACAAGAACCCTTGTCGGAAGAAAATGCTCAACTACTTGACGAGACCAACGCACCCAATTTCTACGCCTTATCAAAAGCTCTAGCCGAAAGACTTGTCACCGCTGCAAACTCTGACCAGCTGTATACTTCGATCATCAGAATTCCCGCTATCTACGGCGAATATGACACTGTTTTCATTCCCCAACTCGTATCGAGCATGAGAAGAAACGAACACAAAATGCAAGTTGGATACGACACTAAGCTTTTCGAAATCGTCTATGCGAAAAAGGCAGCAGAGGCGCATATCCTGGCTATGAAGTGTCTTCTCAACCCCGCGACTTGTGACCAAGCTGGTGGCGAAGCATTCTTTATCTCTGATGGCAAACCACAAAAATTCTTTGCCTTTTGTAGAAAGCTTTATGCCGCTGCTGGCAGTCCTGTCAGGCCAGAAGAGGTGACGAGTATTCCGTTGTCTGTTATGCAGACGATAGCGTCGACTACGGAATGGCTGTTTTGGGTTTTCACGTTTGGCATGGTAAAGCCTGGTTTACAGAGAATTACTATTGATCATCTTGATGCGGGTTGTTGTTGGTCATTGGATAAAGCGAGGAAGATATTGCGATATGAGCCTGTTGGTGACGACCAGGATGAAGCGATCAAGAGTACGATGGAGTGGGCTATGAAGGCCCTGTGAAGATGAGTCTTGGTCTGCTGCGAATAGTTGGAAGATTGTTGGATGTGAGTTAAGATAATTAGGAATTATCAGGTGGTACTTATGAAAGTGTCAGTTTTAGCTTCTATATAGATATTACGACCCCAGTTGCTATATTACAGGTACTCTACTTTTTCGCTCTTATACCACCATGTTATTTTGGAGCGGAAGGTAGAGTTGTTCAACACTGCATGGTTCTACCTGAGAACCACGAACCCCCCGTCAGCCGAGTTCAACGTTGACGGGATGTGCTGTCTGCGTGTCTTGATTATGATAACGCTGACAATACCAGCGCAAACATGACCCTCAACTACTACTCTTGTCCCTTTTCGTAGCGTACCTTGACTACTTTCCAACACCGTTCCCATACTGCCGTGATCAAGTCGGGCGGGGCGGCAACTTTTGGTACTCTTTCGACTACGGCCCGGCTGGTCTTACGTCTATCAACACTGAGACCGACTACGCTGACAACCCTGGGAAGTCGATCGCCGCTTGTTGAGGGTAATGAGATTCACCCTCTAATCAACAAGACATACGTAACGGACTCTAGTCCCTTTGCATATAAAGATACTGAGAACTTCGAGTGGTACCTGTGGTTGGCTTATGACCTTGCCGGCATTCACGGATGCGAGATTCCACGGCTCGTCGTTATGGCCGAACTATACTGTGCGTTTTATTTGAATCTGGCGGCGCCTACTTTCCTGTATAAGACGAAACATCGATATGCGTTGCTGCATTAATTCCTTGTAAGTGTTATTGAGATTCTTGGAATGTTTGCTGATCTCCGATAGTGGCAGTAGCATAAGCCAAAGTACTGCCCCCAGACTTATCATCGGGTAGAGAACTTTGCTCCATATCGTCCATTTCCATTTGCGTCAGAACACCAACGGGCTTGTCAAATTGGCGTTGACCAAAAGTCTTCAGGCTGTTTGGGTCGCCGCTAGGCTCATCACCGAGACGTACCATTTTGTTTTCTTTGGAGCCACCGGATGACAAGCCCAGTAGGGATGGAGCAAAGCGTTTAATAAGCGGCTGAAAGTGAACTAAGCTGGCGCAGATGACACCGAAATTAGCCTCGATACTGGACCAGATGGCCGCTCCATAGTTGTCCCCTAGGAAGAATGTCAATATTATCTCAGGGCATGGGAAGCAGGAGTACTGACAAGTAGGATCCTTAGAGATAGAGGCAAGTTTCAAAGACTCGAGTCTTACCATGCCAGTGATGCAGACGAATCCACCGACCACGAAAATGCCAATGAGAGCAATTCGTTCCTTGAGCGGGCGTTGTACCTTCCAAAGCATGGGGATCGGTAGCGCATAGATGATTAGATCCTGAGTGATATTCAAGCCAGCATTGGCAATGAAAAGAGATGGTTGGTTGAAACATTTGCCAGGCAGGTCGGTCAGCCAAGCCTTTCGGATGGGATCGCATTGAAAGATGCCGGCAATAGTGCACGAAAAGCCGGTCGCGATGACAAACGCCATCATGATGTAGTTGAATATCCGGTAGTTCTCTTGCGGGAAGAGTCGAAGGTAGAGGAATAGGATCGACACTTTGGTCAGCGACACGGTGATATAGTACAATGCCTCTCCATAGTAGAATAGGTCGAGTGAGGCAGCGTGGTTGGTAGTGGGAGGCAAATCATCAAGGTGTTTACCGAGGCCGAACTTTGTTTCTGTAAGCTTGTCAGAATATTCCGATATGCTGACGACGTGGTGATCATACGTGTACACACGTCGACGGTGTAAGCGACAAGGACGACCCAAGACACGACGATAATCCAGTCATCCGCAGCTGGGCGCATACGCTGGATCAGAAGCCGTGTTAGCAATCTCGCAGCGACAACAATAGTGGACAGCGCCTGCATGACGGTCAAGATGATGATGACATGGTCGCTGCGGGACTCCTTCGGGCCAGAGCTCGCCTGGCTTGCTTCACCCGCCATGGTTGTTGCTTCCAGTGCCTGATCAGCAGGCTTCGGGAACGTTGTGGTGATATCGGTGTTGACAAGCAAAGAAGAGAAGAAAGAACACGAGGTTACAATATGGAGAGAAGCGAGAAGGTAAGTGCGTAAATAAACACCAGAAGGTAGGCTGCTTAAAAAGAGTTGAGCCAGATTCCAGTGTCTCGGAGAGTAACACCGCAACCTCAACGTTGCAGGGTCTCTAGAAAAGAAACTTTATGATGTATCATTGCTGCTGCGAATTCACATCTCTTTACGAAATAGCCTGTCAACTTGGAGCTCGCCCCAGACTGCCAGCTAGCTGCATCTGAACGTCAAGAGTACTTCAGTCGTGTATGAAATAACGTGCGAATCAATGCACTTTTAGTCACGCTTTTGTTAATTGCTCCTACCACCTTGGTCGTAACCCCACTAGCAACTTGTGCCGCTCCAGCAGCGAGGATCCGAGTTAGCCAATAGTGTTGTTCAGTATAAGACAATAACCACATATTAAGCTTTGAAGCCCCCTGCAGCCAGTGTGCATTTTCCAGGGATGACAAGGGGTCCAATCCTACCTTCAGCCGAGGGTCAAGGGTTCAGGCAGAGGAGCATTGCAGGATACTTTACGATGTATGCAAGTGAGTTCTTCAAAAAAACATGGAGGAAAAATAACAGTTGTATACTTGACCTACATGTTAGGACGACCATGAGACAGGCTAATTTTTACTAAAGGGCACTTAACCATTAGATAAATTTAAGTAGGGCTTAGTTAGTCCGTAGGTTATTTTCTAAGTTGTGTGTCTAAGTTTTAATATCCCCCACCTTTTTGTAATGACTGACCTGGTAGGACAATGTCTAAACGTCTAACTACGGCGCATGTTTGTTGGTCCTCAATGGGAACCTTTTGGTGGGAAAGGGGGTAGGGTAGGTAGATATATTCCCTACCTCGGGGTCTAAAAAAGCAAAATTGCAAGCCCTGATATGACTGTCATGTCAAGGCAATGTGATACAGATGGTACCTGGATGTTAGAGATATCTAAGGCTGTTGGGGTCTGTTGAGTAAATAGCAATTTAACATTCGAAATCGGTGGTAGTATGAGGTAGGTATATCTTGTTTCTACCTCTAGGTAAGAGTATCAAGAGTAAATACTATTGATAGAGATTTATAAAAAGAAAGCTGAAATAAGTTAGTATGCTTACAGAGCACATACCTTTAGGCTGGTATCTGTTAACCCTCTGTCAGATATGGCATTAAAAAACCTCCCCCGCTTTCTGTCAGATCTCATGTCAGATCTCATGTCTGCAACTTCATTTTGTATTTTCTTTCTTTTTTAACGAAATACGTCTCCTTCAGCCCCTGTATTGTCTAAACAAACCCTGAACTCTTATCATTATTCAGTATGCCGATAGACTTTCATCTAAGTGATACCGAGGCCGGTATTCGAGCCGCCGCTGCTGGTTTCGCGGAGAATGTTTTGAAGCCGGCCCGAAGTCAGTACCTTACACACACCGCGCATCATGAGCGCTTTCAGGCTACCAAGCCTGCATATGAAGCTGGCGTTGCCGGTGGTCTGATCAAAGGTCAAATCACACCCGCCATGGGAGGCGCGGGCGGCTCGCTTGTTGAGGCTGCCATCATGGTCGAGGAATGCTACAGCGTCGAACCCTCTGCGGCACTGACCATCTTCGCGACTGGTCTCGGCCTTACACCACTCAATATTCTTCAGAAACCAGAGACCAAGGAATTTCTCAAGCCATTCCTATCTGGCACTGGAGCGCCATTGGCCTCTCTTGTCTTCAGCGAGCCCGGTGGTGTTGCCAACTGGCTCGAGAAGGGCGGAAAGGGTTTAAATACCACAGCCCGCAAGGAGGGTGATGAGTGGGTTCTCAACGGTGAAAAGATCTGGGCAACTAATAGCGCAGGCTGGGAATTCAAGGGTGCTGATCTAGCCTGCGTCGTGTGTCGTGATGTGTCCAAGCCACCAGCTGCAGATGCGGATCTCAAGGACAGCATTATGATCTTGATGGTGACACGGGGCGATCTGGACCGCAACAGACCTGAAGCCTTTCAAGTCCTCCGTCAGGTCGAGACTATGGGTCACACCTCTGTCTCTGGGCCGCATATAAGGTACACCAACGTGCGCGTGCCTGCCAAGAATGTCCTCTGCGCCCCGGGCGAGGGTGCTCCCGTTGTGCTAGGCTCATTTGATGCCAGTGCTGTGCTTGTGGGTGCCATGGGCGTCGGTCTGATGCGCGCTGCCTTTGACGCCGCGCTTAGTTTTGCCAAGACACATGACTGCCGCGGCTCTGTGCCACTGCTTGAGAGACAGGCTGTGGCCGATATCCTCTCTGGCATCAAGATGGAGACTGAAGCCTGCAGGGCCCTGACTTGGAAGGCCGCACACGCGATGGAAAACGGCCCGGGAGACTACAATGCTCGTCGGGAGCTCGCGCTCTCCGCCAAAATCTACTGCAGCGATGCTTCGGTCAAGGCCGTGACTGCTGCCATCAACGCGGTTGGAGTGTAAGTATTTGCAACTATGAACCAATCTTGTTCTTATGCTAATGACAACTACTGTAGCACTGCTTACGATAAGAGCCAGCCTTTCGCTGACCTCTTGAACAACGCAATGGTGCTACCCATCTTTGATGGAGGCAATGTTGGTATCCGGAGGCGCCACATGCAGGAGCTGATGCTCCAGCCTACGTACGATGCGTGGGCCTCGACGTTTGGGCCATCTAAATAGATCGATCAGTGCAGAACGAGCTGTTATACAGAAACCCTCACCACCATGGTAAATTTTACCATTTACTATTCTCATCCAGGGCGGAAACTAGATCGCGCACAAAAAGCAGACTGGACCGGCAATCACCGCCCTCATTACAGCGTTTCGTGTTTGGTATTTTCTGTTTGTAATGATCAGCACATCAAGATATTTGACCTGTCGGATTTTGGTCTTGCTGCGAGTCAGGCCCCGTCATAAACGCAGACTTAGCATCAAATTATAGCCGTAGTTAACTTTGGCTCTTGCAGCTATGATAATGACAATTTTTGCCTTCTGTCATGCAGCAAACCTGCTCCATCGCCACCAAAGATGAAACGAGAACTCATTGGGACACGGTGCGCGACGGCAGGTCAGGTAAAACCGTACAAATTTATGAAATTGGGTAGCGTGCGACATTAAAAATTCTCAGAGGTAAGAAACGGCCCAGTTAGCTCTATGGCAGTGTTGTATCCAGATGAGCAAATGCAACAATATCACCAGGAAGGCTTCCAGAGAATTCATCATCATCTCACTGCCAGTGGCCATGTCGTTCGGATATGCAGTCGGCGTTGTCATCGCTGTGCTGGGTCTCTTCGAGCGCATTGCTATAGAGCTGCGCAATTACAAAGACGCCCTTATGCACTTCCAGCAGCTTCGTGCCGAACTGGACCTTGTGCACAGCACCCTCAAACACGTGTTGAGTTTGGAACCCAACTGTAAGGAGGAGCTGCAAACCCTGGAGCAGATCAGAGCCATTGTCATACACTGCTCGCAGCCCTTACAGGCCATGGTAAACAGAATGCGATCCAAGGAAAGCAGCTTGGGTCATTTCAGATCAACGAGATGTCAGCGGCATTGGTGAAAGGCTCCACTGGTCTATGATCGCCCAAGGAGATGTAGACTCAGTACGACAGACCGTTATGTCTCAGATGGCTGCTATCAATATCTTATTAAGTGTCCAGCAACTGTCCGCAACTCTCTGGGCTTCAAAAAGTCAAACAGCTAATCCATTGACAGGACGCGTGTCAAGCATTTATCATTGCAATCCAAACGTATCGGTGATGATCAATCGTCAATCATCGAGAAGCATGCAAATGCAATAGCTGGACACGCTTCAAATATTCTGAAAATCGCATCGAGAACGCAGGAGGCTGTCAACAATCTCACAGTCAATGCAGCCATTCAGGCCCAGATGCAGTCAAATCAAACAAATGACATTAATCAAAACCTAACTGGTATTCAGAAAACCGAGAGAGCTTCAGTAATGGTTCGTCACCATGCAGGGTTTGTAACTCGCCATGCGCAGAAGCTATATCATCTCATGCAAGATTTGAAGCAATTATTTACTTTGTATAAGCCTTTATGATAATTCTTGATCTCACCAGGCTAATTCCTTTCCAGCCTTAGCAAGTGTTCGAAGGACATGCTTGAAGCAATTAGCAGAAATACGTAAGTATCACGACAGGAGCTTGAAACGACTAATTATTAATAATGTACCAGGCGCACTTTACTCGATATAAGTGGCCAACTGAAGCATGTAATCAAAGCTATTGAGGCGATACCACTGCATCTTACACTAGATATCGTTCGGCTTGATGACGCTCACGGTGAAAGCTGGGCCCTTCCATTGCAGGCCTGCCAGACCTGGGAAGTAAGTAGAAATCACGTACACGAGTGTCAAAGGGGAGCCGCAACTGATAACGACAGTCCTTTTGTGACTTACTTCGCTGTGTTGTGTATGCAAATGAGAGGCCTGGCGCAAACCACATCATGCAGAGACTATTCGCCGTTACTCATGCAAAGACTGGTAGACAAGTTGGAGAAGATACTTGGGGTAGCTTTGCAAAACCAGGCTTTCATATTGAGCAGGCCATGGTCGTCGAAAGAGTTCGCTCCCTGGAGACTTGCCCTGATCCAGCATGTATCGGAAGACTTGTGGAACAGGCTTTGGAACATGATTGCCGTAAAGCTTGGTGAGTGTTGTAGGGTGAGTCGTATAGAACCTCGTGACTAACGAACCTTTTCATCAGTACTAGGTGTGGTCGATGGGTGGCAACAAGTCGAGTTCCATCCCCATTGGTAGCTTTATATCAAGCAGAATCTGCCCTGATTCCTCCTGTGAAAGCCTCAGAGTTTTCCCGTAACCTTAAAGCAAAGGTTGGCCCTCAGCTTCCCTCTATCAATGCCAAAGACACATCAGAGAGCTTTCGCAGAGTTAAGGTGGTTTACCCCACGGAGCCTGTTCGAGATGCACAGGATGCCTTCGGGCGGTTTAAAGAGGACCCCAGTCATCCTGAAGCACATGCCTTTATGGGCCTTCAAAGGCTTCTAGCTGCAGAGGAAGGAGAACTAATCGAATATGTTCAAGAATCAATACTCTGTCTGGAGACTGCCATCGAGTCAGGTTAGTGGATGAAGAGCCCACCCAGACCAACATTTGCCCATATCAGTACTAACACTTCTTCCAGACAGTAGAAATGCCGAGTATTGGTACCTATTGGGACGGGCTTACATGCTGCTAGAAGACTACGGTGAGGCTCACGAATGCTTCCAGGAAGCAATCTATATTCAAGATAGGTGTCCTTCTTTCTGGATCTCGATTGGTATTGTATATTTCAAAGTCCAGCAATATATGGACTCTCTGGATGCATTTACTAGTTCTATAAGGCTAAATAGATACATCTATGAGGCGTGGTATAACCTTGGTGTTTTAGTAAGTTATAAGATGTTTCGTCCGTGACTGAAAAACAGTTTGTTAACTGTAAAATACAGTACGACACGTCCGATCACCAATATGATGATGGTACAGTTGCTTTTACGGTGTGCATCAATCTCGAACTAGATCTTCCTCAGGTTGTCGCACGGCTCAAAGCTTTCCGGGTATACTTGCAAGATTCGAACGAGGAGTTGTTCCGTAATCACTTGATTCACGAGATGATTGAGACCCCTCTCGAGACACATTACAAGAGGGCTGATCAAACCCAAGACGAGGATATCAGCTTCAATCCCATTCGTGATGCGGGAGTACAAGAATCTAAAGATAGTGACCAGAGTTCCAATACTTGATAGCATCACCGAACTGGCTTGGACGGCTACGATCTCAGTGTCAGCTGATGCAAAACTGTACGAGTGTTTTAGATTTCATTATTGACTTCATGCCGTCAAATCAGTTGTTCTAGTATATCATGTCCTTAAAACACAATCTATAACTATTCAGTGACTCCTGATCAACAGCACAATACCAGTCAAACAAGAAGAGTGAGACTATTTAATCTTTGATCAGAGAAAGGACATCCCAACAAGTCTTGAAGGATGTAAAGATACTCCCGCCTACTAACATAGGCAGACCCTTTTCGTAGACTAGTATCACATCTTCTCTGTCTGCTAGCAGCAGAACATCCCTGTTCAGCTCGACGGAGGGCTTCTGGATAATGGAGACTTGAATGTGTCCTTTGCTTGCAACTCTTTATCTCCACTCTCATCATGGCCGTTTTCTTCACTTTTCTTTTGGTGGTATTCCAAATTTCCAAAAGACCTTGGGAGGGAAATAAGCATGGCTAATCTTAGGGACGGAGTGAAAATATCGAATCTAGATGCAATAAAGGAACCCGCGTTCATTCTGATCATACTAGCACTGGCTGGAAATAGCTTGACCGTGGACTCAGCCGGAACCTCGTCGTCATTTGAAGATATAACTCTTCCAAAGGTTTTTAATAGACTGTCAAGCTCTAGTAGCATCATGATTAGTTTCCAGAGTTAAGATCTTTCAGCAGGCGATGGTATCATAGCAGTACAAAGCACTGATTAGGTTGAGAGCCTCCGCTGGCTTCTTGCTATTAATATAAAGTTCCCTTGAGACAGCATTTCCCCATCTCTCTATTCTCGATCTCAACAGTGGAATTAAGGACAAGGTTTGACTAAATTGAGTCAAAGTTTGACAAGAGCCTTCAATGGAAAGTAGCTATTATAATTATAGTACAATCTTCTTAGCTGTGGAACTAAGTCTTTACATAAACATACAAGTAAGCCCTTGGCCACCAAAAGAAATATAAGCTACTGATTCAAGTATCACTGTGTAGGGTGAGCCACATCAGGGCTAGTCCTGATGGTATCGTTCCTAAAGACAGCCTTGTCGCCATCAAAGCTACCCTCGCCATTGCTGTGCTGAGGTGTATCAGCATGGCCACCTTCAACACCGCCATTGTTCACAATAGGGGCATTGTCGATAGTCATCTGCGGGGCGACATCGTACTTGCCATCACCACGCTCCAGCCGGTGGGCAGGGATGAGAATGTTAAAGAAACGAGGTACGATAAACGCACCGACGATGAAAATAACCACCATGTGCATGAGGACGAAGCTGTAGACGTAGGGAGGATCGTTGCGGTGCTTGTTGAGGAACTTGGGGTACGCAAAGGAAAAGACCAGAGCGACCGCAGGACCAGTGACATATTTAAGGCAGATAGGCCAGATCCAGTGGATCTTCCAATTCTTGCCACCGTTGGAAATGACATTGTTGAGGTCATGGCGGAGTTGTTGGCCCTGTAGTCATGGTCAGTGGTGGTTAATGCAGCAGAAAAGCAGGAGACATACTGAGTAAAAGGCCGCGTACCAGAAGCGGCTAAGAATGGTGTTCTTACCCCAGAATCGAGGAGCAGGAACGGTAGGAGCCTTTCCGACAAAAGCTGAGATCAGAGAACAAGCGATGAAGATACCAAAGCCAGCACCTGCACCAGCAGCAGGGCTTACAAGGTGACCGAGAAGAATACCAATGAAAAGAGAGAGAACGTAGCCACCATTGTAAACAAAATAACTGACGAGACCAATCTGGTCAACAGGGTCTCGCCATCGGTAGAGGGTACAGGCCATATAAGTCTCTGACCAGACAGTGACAAAGAGAGCAATGTCGTTGACCCACATGTCGATAGCATCAAGAGTGTTGAAACCGAATTCACTACTGTAGATGAGGGCAGTGATGGCACCCAGGATGATAACAGAGGTGGAGATAATCCAGCGAGGAATTCGCTTGCCAAGGTCACTGTCACAGAGCAGAGTGACGAGAACCTCAGCTAGGGCAAACACACATGTAAGTCCAAGAAGGACCAAAGTGAGGAAGAAAAGTGCAGAGAAGAAGTTGGATCCAGGCATCTGAGCAAGGGCCTCGGGGTAGTAGAAGAAGCCTGAGCTGAAGGTTGACAAGGGATCGACCTCGCCAGGATTGATGGCCAAGAAACCGACAACGCCCATGACGGCCAGAGCAGAGATAATTTCGATGGCCGAGTTGCTCAGTGCAATGATGAAAGCATCCTGGACAGCATTGGCGTACTTATTGTTGTATGAGGCGTAAGATGTGAAGTAGCCGAACCCAACACCGATGGAGAAGAACATCTGCCCAAAGGCGTCCTGCCATACACCAGGTCCCTGAAGGGATTCGCTTCGCCACGTTCCGACATAGAGTCGGAAACCATCAGAGGCATCGGGGAGAGAGAGGGATCGGATAGCCAGGATTGCGATGAGCACAAGGGGCATGGCCATGGTAACGTAGATGACTCGACCTGTGAGGCCGACTCCCTTGAACGTACACATCCATACGATAGCCCAGATCATCATGCACCAACCAAAGGTCTCGCCGACGATACTGCGACCGGGGTAGTGCTTCATCCCACCATCTTCTCCTCCAACGGGATCGACGTTGCGGACAACGCTGTTAAAGAAGAAGTCAACGGTGTCCTTACCGTCCCAGGGCAGCGGGCTCTGGAACGACATGCGGAAATACGTCATGGCGAAAGCTAAGATGGGTACGTAGTATCCAACGACACTGAAGCCGTTAAATACCATGGAGAAACCAATACCCTTTGCTCGGTGGTTGACATTGTTCCAGGCGATGACACAGCCACCGCGATAAGCTTGACCAAGGGTGATCTCCAGGATGAGAATTGGAATACCAACGAGGAAAAGAGCGAAGAGGTAGGGGATGAAGAATTGAAGACCGTAGTTATTGAAGACGACTGAGGGGAAACGAAGAAGGTTACCTAGACCGACGGCACCACCCATGGCGCAGAGCACGAATTGAGATCGTGAGTTGAAGTTATCACGACCATCTTCGTCCTTTGCCGAGTCTGGCGCCAGCATCAAGAAGATGCGCTTGGCCATGCCAGGCTTCTGGCCTTCAGTGGCTACAGCCATGCTGAAATGATCTGAAGTGAATTTTTTCAATGAAGGTAGAGGTCAATGAATGATGGTATCTTCACTCGAAAAAAAATGGAGTGCAAGTGATATCTCTCCTCCATGGGAGTAAGAAAACGGTGGAGAAGGGTCCCTTGATATATACCGAACAGAAACACAAAATTAAGCATAAAATAAATAACAACAGATAACAAAAGGTCAGCAACCAACACTATAGAGGGGCGAAACCAAGGAACATTCAAAAGGCCAAGACAATAGCCAAGATGGCACAGCAGACCAATAGTCCCTACTCTTGGCGGGTGAGAACCACTTAATACTGACGCCAAGTAAATCTCACAACACAATCTCCCCTCTCGTGATTCGACTGCCAAGCGACAGGATAGGAAGGTAGCGAGGCTCAATCCAACTGTTGGTCGTGTATTGCACAAGTGGCTGAGTCAAGGGAAAAGCTACCGTAGATGTGAGGACCGCCAAGGGCATGCCAATGCTATTATCTAGGGTAGCGCTTATCTAGGACCTCCCGTTTTCAGCAGGCATCAAGAAAGAAGGAAGACCAAGAGTCTTCCTTCTTCCAGTTCCATTCTTCCGAGGCCGTGTGTATCCGATGCTGGTTGGTATCAGCTTTTTTGTTAGTTCAGCTCTGGAGATGAGAGCCAAGGACTTGGCCTTTCCTTGGCTTTGGTAACTCTAACCAAGACTGCGGAGCTGCTAGTAAAGATAAAGCTTAGAAAGAACTGACACAGAATCCCTATCTGTCTCTACGTCGCGCGTAGCCGCCACTGCCGCGCCGACTCAGTATTGCCACGCGATAATAAAGAGGAAATAGCCAAGGCTTGACATGAGCCTCACCGTAATTAATAAGGTTTTAGTGGATTAAGGGATGAACTGAACTGGTTGTACCCAACGATAGCCGTATGTAACCATCTGTATCTTGGCATTGTAATTGATCCTTGAGCATTGAATGTTCCCCTGCTGATTGAGACCCTTTTACATTGATTTACGTAATAAAGACGCATGAGAAATTGTAAATTCTCGATCCTTTGTCTTTTATGTGAATGAGACAGGAAGAAATTCATGTGTTGTCGTTCCAAATCATCTCCACGTTCAGAGGTCCACCTCCACATTTTAACTATAGGGAAAGTCTGGGGATTGCCTAGTACGGAAGTTGATGACATTCAAAAACGGCTCATCGTGGGTCTTTTTACCTAATAGTATCCATCTTGCTATCGACTAATATACGTACTTGAAATGCTTGTTCTCCAGATCTGTCTTGTCCATCAATCCCATCTCCCAGCCTCTCCTCTGATTCTCGTCTCCCTCTGTATGATGTTCCCTTCTAGACCTATTTCTTGTCCAGAGCAATACCCAGAGCCCGACCAGACTTGCCACCTGGATAGCAATGCAAGTAAACATCATTGCAACGCCAAGCTCATATGTCGGCGCCTGTTCAGTCTTGAAGAAGAAGGGTCCAACGAAATTACCCAAACAGTAGCCGATCAAGAGAATCGCATTGGTTGTAATCTTCTTGGTATGTCCTGCGGTATTAGCCATTGAAACGGCCATACTCAAGGTCCATGTCGCCGTGTAGGAAAAGGACATCCAGAGACATGCTAGACGGGCGTAGGCGTCGCCGTGGGGGATGAAGTGAAGACCCAAGACACCGGCGAGGAAGGGAATTAGAGCGAGTAGCATGATGGGAATTCGGGAATTCTTGATTGTTGAAGCTCCCCAGCTGTGCTTGTTAGTGATTGAACTAACAGAGATGTTCATAATGGCTTACCAGGCTAGAACACAAGCGACCATCTGGACTGCACCCGACGGCATTTGGTAGAGTGTTGTGGTAAGTGTACTGAACCCGGCACCTTTGATGATTAGGCCTTGAAACTGTGATATTGATTAGTCGTAGCTAGAACCATGATGGCAAAATACTTACTGCAGACAGGCCACCGTTGGGGGAATTACTCGTTAGAGCAAAAAGAAACAACAACCAAGTCTTGAGGTCAAACATAGCCTCCCAAAACTGCGGCATCTTGAAATGCTTATTCTCAATACCCGTTCCATTATCCTTAACTCTGGCAACAACACGCGCTCTCTCATCTGGCGTAAGAAACTTTGCTCGCATCGGAGCACCTGGTAGGCAAAAGAGAAGCAAAACGCCCCAAGCAACAGTGATAGAGCCCCAGATGATGAAGAGTACTCGCCACGATGTCAACGATGCATTGATATGTCCGATGCCAAAACTGGCGATACCGGCGATGATGTATCCTACACCAGCTGATCCAATCCATATACCCATGCGTAGAGGTTGCTCTGTTCGTTTGTAGTACATACTAAAGAGAAGCATAGTTCCTGGGCTGATAGCAGATTCTAACGCGCCCAGGAGCGTTCGAACAGCTGCAAGGGCTGGGAAAGAGTGGACTGCTCCATGAGCCATGAGTACAGCACCCCAAGCAATGACCTAAAAGATTTCAGTAACTAAAATCCAAGACATAGCAACAAGCTTACCGTTCCAGACATGAAGTAATTGATCGGAAATCTCTGTAGAAACATACTCGTAGGAAATTCCCACACAAGGTATCCCAGATAGAAAATCGCACCAGTCCAAGAGAACTCATTACCCTCAAGACCGATATCCTCTCTGAGGCCAAACACAGCTGCATAGCTGATTGTATTCTTATCAATCGACTGCAAAGCATACGTGAAGCACAGAAGAGGCATCAGTCGAAGATCCAACTTCCATCGTAGAGCACGTGCGAGTTCGGGACTCGTCTCGATGTCTTCTGCGTTATGACAGAGAGTCAGAGCTTCGGCAGTTGATACATCGTTTATGGTGCCGTCTTGAAGCGACGAAGTATGCTTCAGATCTTCAGGGTATTTTTCGGTCGACATCTTGTCCGCTGGCTGAACAGAAGTGAGGAATTCATGTGGACTGGGCTACTGCTATGCACTTTATACGCGTGTTTATCTTTGGCATATCCGACTGTTGATCACTTAATGTTGCATTGTTTCGCCCGCGGCAAATTTGGCCCCTCCTCCATAAAGCTTATCATGGTTCGACGGTTATCTTGATCCTTGGATGTTGGTATCAATAGAGGGTCTTGATGTAACCGTGTTAGACAGCATGTTCCATTCTTCAGTTCTTGTCTCCAAATTACCGGCTGTTGGTCCGATCTTATCCTAAGCAATTGTTATCCTAATTTCGAATTTCCTGTACCATCTCCCAATGCTATAAACAGTCTCGAGAACTTTTGTAGTCCCGGGATATCTCTCAACATCTCCACTTGATAACTGCAGCCATCGTCATTAAAACAGGGTTTTTAGCTGCCGGATCTTTGATAAACGCGGGGTAAGAATTGTTTGTATCCACATCTATCTTTGCTATCATTCTATCTTATCCCGCGGTTAGCAAAGTTGCCCGCGGGGAACTCTTTGACCGGTGCTCAGAAGATCTTCCGAAAGAGGAGATAAAGCAGGTTGTAATCGCACAGCATAAATTAACACGATAACAGACTTGTTAAAAGGGAATTCTAAATGAATTAGTCTGAAACTCAACTTGGTTATCTCATCACTATGACTTCTGCTCACCCATATCAGTCTCTACCAATTGACGAACGAGTCAAGAGAGTCTTAGCCAAGACTCCTCTGATAGATGGCCACAATGACTTACCACAACAACCAAGAGCTTGTTTCCATGGCAAAATCCACAATAATGCGAAATTTGATCTTGAAAAGGGCTTCGAGCGAGGAATGACGGATATCCCTCGTCTCAAACAAGGTACTTTATTCACTCGATTCCCCTCAACTTTTATTAACCATAGTAGGCGCCGTTGGAGGACAGTTTTGGTCCGTCTGCGTGCCATGTCTCAGGTCCGCCGAGGACTTTACAACGCCTGAATACTCAGACATGGCCCGTGATGCCATCGAACAGATCGACTTGACGTTACGACTGGTAGAGTCGTATCCTGAGACTTTTCAGTTAGTCAGTGGTCCTTCTGAAGTTAAGGATGTATACGCCAGTGGTCGAATCGCATGTTCCATTGGGATTGAGGGACTGCATATGGCTGGAAATAGCATTGGTATCATAAGAGCGTTTTATAGATTGGGTGTCAGATATGTAAGCGACCTTGATGCTATTGCGATTGGGTTGGTGAGACTAACATTTGCAGTGTACTCTAACGCATGTCTGCAATAATGCTTTTGCAGATAGCTCAACATCCAAAGTTGGTCCTGTCCACGGAGGTCTGTCTGGCCTTGGAATAGCAGCAGTAGTTGAGATGAACAGACTCGGTAAACCAACTCTTCCCATCAGATAAATCTAAGCTAACCTTGTAGGTATGATCGTCGACATCTCCCACGTATCTGAAGATTGCGCAAGCCAAGTCCTATCTCTCTCCCGCGCCCCAATAATGTTCTCCCATTCCAACGCAAAAGGCGTCTTTGACTGTCCCCGTAACGTGCCAGACCACGTCCTAGATAAAGTCCCCTCTAACGGCGGCATTGTCATGGTAACATTCGTCCCAGAGCACTGCACAGCACGACGTTCAGATGCAAAGATGGAGATGGTCATAGATCACTTGTTCTACATTGCGAACCGTATAGGTTGGGATCACGTCGGCCTTGGATCAGACTTTGACGGGATTGCTAGTGTAATTCCTGGTCTTGAAGATGTAAAGTGCTATCCACATCTTCTAAAGGCTATTCTTGATAGGGGTGCTACGGAAGAGCAGTTGGCAAAGGTTGTGGGGGAGAATATTCTTAGGGTTTGGGAGGGAGTTGAGGAGGTGAGGGATGAGATGAAGAAAGAGGGTGTTCTTCCTGTGGAGGATGTGTTTAAAGATCGTAAGTGGTGGCGGTATGATGGCTTTTATCAGATGGAGGATCCGGATCCTGAGGACAAGTTGGGACTTGATTGGTACGGAAAACCTCCGCCAGATGAGGGTTTGTATCTCGAGGAGTAGACATTACGTATATAAGAAAGTGTTTCCCTCTGTAGTGGAGTGCTTCAATTATAAGCCAGAAATACGAGTTTCTATGATGTACAAGTGGACGCTGCTGGTGTTGTCTAAGATACATGGTCTGTTCAACTACCGGCTCTACCAGTTTCCATTGGCGGCTGGTCCCCAGCTCATCGATCCCCAATTCAGCTGCGATATGTCGACAGTGAATGACGATGGATCTGCCATGTAAGGCCCCGGACTATCCCCGACAGCCTGTCCACCGATATTAAAAAGCATACCGGGATCACCAAATCCCAGTGGCATCTGCATCGCCACACCATCCATGCCCATCGCTCCACCCTGGCATTGATCCTTACCCTGCTCGTTGGTCTCCAAAGACATATCCGCAACCTTTTCGTTAATGAAGTCCACTATTTCAGGCGTGGTGGTTTCCTTCCCAGCCTTTTCATAAGCTTTCTTGACTGTGTCCCAGGCGTACAACACAATATTCGTAAAGGGTCGGAAAATAGGAGAGGGTATATCTGCATCTGGCGCTGCTCTGGCAGAGTAATTATCATGCATTACTTTCCACGCCCTCTCCGTCTGGTCAGAGAACGGCTGGCCCTTCAAGTGCTGGATAACACGGATGTACGCTGGAAACGGAAAATGGAGCTGGAGAAACCAGCGAAAGTTTTTGGTGAGTGGTGAGCTTGATAGTTTCGTGTCGCATTCGAGCCAGTGAAGGGCACACGAGACGGCGGCTTCTTGTCGTTCTGGTGTGTATTCTGCGGAAGAATCGAGGTAGGTAAGATAGTCGTTCATCAAGCGACAATTCATGATGTTTGACCGCGCTGTCCACATGGTCATGAAATGAACACGATTGTCCGGATCGCAAAACCGAAGATATCTATCTTCAATCATCTTCTTCAGAGTAACGTCACCACCGGGCGGCAACTTCTTGGCCAAAGGCTTCATGACAGGATTTGTGAAAGCGAGGTAGAAAGGACTGTTGCGGTAGTATTCACCAATCTCGCCTCTCACGATTGCGAAGATGGCCTCTGTGGCTTGGTCTTGAGGCTTTGGTGGGGTTTTTGTCTCTTCTCGAAGTTCCGAGTCGCTGACATTGGTGGGCAAGGCGCAGTCCCAGCTTGGAACCAGGGTCGTCGGTTTGTGATCCCCTAAAGCGCTGACGCGAGAGTCAAATAGTACAAGAGACCACCAGAGTCTTCTCCTTAATTCTGCTTCGAGTACGCTGCAGCGGGCGTTCTTTGCTTCGCTTTGAATACCGATTCGCTCGGCGATGCGGATAGCTACAGCTAGCATGGATGAGATCGATTTTGGGTGGCTGGCTGAGCGGACGGAGACCTGGCAGTGGTCAGTGAAGGTGTAGAAGTAGTGCACATAAGACTCACTAGGTAGAGGAACAGCGCAGTCAAACAATCTCTACTGTCAGTTCGTAAGAAGTTGCAGTTTGACAAGGCTTGCTGACACCCGAAATGATATCGTGTTGTGAGCTGGTCCTTGGATTGTTTGAACATAGTCTCACACTCTTCTTGCGATAGACTAAGGACGGCCATGCAGTATATGCTGAACATCAAGGCCTCAAGTGTAGGCGATATCTCTTTTAGGTTGGATGCAGCTTCAACGATGCGAGCTTGAAGAGTTGGAGTGTGAGTAACTTTGAGAAGCGGATTGACGTTGTCGAGATAGATCTGCCACAACCTAAAGAGATGCGCCGGTTCTGGGTGAAGAGTGTGGAGCTCAACGGTTGATTGTCGTGAGCCGAATAACATGTCTTGGCCACCAATAGACATTTGATCTTGAGCGTTGTCAAAGACGTTTTCGTAGAAATTATCATTAGGATCTCGATACTGGAGTAAGGTTAGTGAGATACCTGATATCTAATGTCAAGACACTTACTCCTTGGCGCATTGCTTGCCAGATACTCCTTCAGGATGGTTAGAAATGGGGTCTCGGTGTAAATTAATGCCGACTTACTTGACTTCAGATACAGCTTCAGACCTATCTTGAGGAGTATCGCCCTCTCTCCTCTCGTCATCAGAATAATAGTCATTCGGCGAACTCTTTGCAGTACTGCCATTGTCATCATGAACAGGCTCAAACTTGACGTTATTCTGCTTCATCAATGCCTCGTATCTCCTCAACCGATCCAGAAGCTCTCGCTCTGCGAAACGCCTCCTTCTAGGTCTATGCTGAGTAGCCGGCACACATTTCGTACCATGCTTAACGCATGTCGAACAAGGAAAGGTGCGGTCACACTTGACCTTGCGTTGTTGGCAGAGAATGCATGCCAGTACTCGTTGCGGTTTGGGCTTTGGAGTGCCCTGTATGGATGAAGACATGGCGGGACAGGTCGGGGACTTTGCAAGCCCGAAAGATATGCTAGATCTTTGATGTTCTTGTGGGTATATAAGAAAGATAGCGGTGGAATGGATGACTGTTGGGCTGACAGGGCGAGGGAAGTGTACGTCTCGGCCTTTTCTATCTTCCGAGATGACCCCACTTTTTACATCGCCAATGTTATCGGACTTTGGAAATGTCCATGACCGATTATCAATTTTTACTACACAATTATGCTTCATATCATTTCATTACTGATGATATATATAGATGGTCTCATGGTCTCATTGCCTCCATATGCCATTGACATAGTTGAGGTGATGGTCATGTTCCGATACGCTATGATTGTAAATCCAATCATGATTCATAGGAATCGCAGCCAGCATATATAATCGAGCATCAAGAAGAAGTTAGACTTCATTAATGGATGCAGTCCATAGTTTAATACAGTGTTTATTGTGCAGATTCTATTCAGAATGGGTCAAAAAATGATCCAAAATCGTAAAACGGACGCATGTCAGCGTCATAGCTCCTCTGACGTCAGGACTATCCTTTACCTGACAGTTTCCCCACGAAACCAAGACTTAATCTCATACAAAACATTTCTCCCCAAACATCTTGATAGTCTCATCTATCAGTCAATAGTTACCTCTCCGATCTTCTACCTCTAATTCGTCAATCATATTCCCGCTAAAAGACCACCACAATGCCTAACTACACTGGGAAATGCGTCTGCGGCAACGTCAAGTATAGCGTATCGCTAGACTCACCTGACGATGCCCGAACATCTCTATGCCACTGTGGAAGTTGTCGAAGAGCATTTGGCACCAATTTTGGGCTAACTACAAAGGTAAACTAACTACCTTGGCATATCCGTGATATCAGCTGACGCCTGTATCAGGTTGCGCTTGAAGGATTCAGTTACGACGAGGGAAAGCCAAAATCTTTTAAACAGGAAAACGGCGTTATTCGAGAATTCTGTGATAACTGCGGTGCTTTCATTTGTGAATATGGTGTAAGTGATGCTGGTCGTTGTATGGTGCTCATGTGCTGAGAAGATTCCAGGAACAAGCTGCAAACAAGTTTCGATACATCATGTGGGGAACGTTTGACGATCCAGACACGTTCCCTCCAAAGGGGGAGTTCTTTTGCAAATATCGTGCTGGATGGATGCCAGTAGTACCAGGTGAGTCAACATTTAGTTTCCTTTGATAAATTCCTGCTGACATGCCATAGATCTCTTTCACAAGAATGAAGTCAGGCAATGATTTCAGGATCACGATAGCGTACATTCCCATGAAATTGAACACCAGTAGCGGGCTGTCAAAGAGGGGCATAAGTAAGGTAACTTGGCCTCAGGGTATCAGAAAATCTGGCCGCTCGAGGTGTAAGTGACATAATTAGGTAGTGGACCAGCATATGCCGTTTAGATCATAGCTTTAGTTCATCTATTTTTGTGCTCTAAAGCTTGGTAATTCTTTTTGCTAACTATTAGCTTGGCTATCCGGTGATTTTCCAGAGGCGTCAGCCGTGACACTATTGGTGTTCAATTTCGTGGAAATATACAATATGTATGCAGAGTGAGATGGAGCCTCTAATGCATGCTCATCATGCCTCTGTGGCTTTACGGTACACAAATAAAGAGCTTAAGAGCTGGATTGGTAGCCTAAACTGGCCTAATACACTTTGATTCTGTACCCATCCTCTCCTCCTGACTAATATACACTTGGCTTTACCCTTACTGGCACAATGATAGCCCCTTCGAAACCGTGAAAGCTAAAATGACGAGACTCGTCATGTTTATCTAGTTCGTCCATAATCCAGTCTCCCGGTCCCTCTGTGCCTAGCGTACGATTCCAGAAAGGCACGAAACCTATATCGCGTGACCAACTCACTATCTGGGAACCGTGATACTCGAGGCCCCATGGCCCGATGAAGCCCGGTTGAAGAGGGCCAAAAATCACAAATATCTTAGTTATAAGACCGGGACGACACTCGATTGGTACCGGCAGATTCAGGATAGCAGGCAGGGATTCCGCCATGAATGCAAAGTTGGTCAAGGGATAGTCCCGTCCAGCCGGTACGTTAGACGAAGATCTGTCCCCTCTTTCGTTGAGTGCTCGATCGAGGACACCTAAAAAATCTTGTCCAAAACGCTGAATTCTTCCGTCCGGGATAAAAAGAGTGTCGCAGCCATTCATGCGACGTTGAAACCTGTAGGCGAGGCGCGCGATGTTTATCACCTTGATATTCCGCTGCCGGGCTATCCATCTTGCTGTTATAGCCCGCGCTTCACGGCTCACTTGAAAAGGCGCGAATACAATGTCCACGTAAGCGTTTTCTGGTTCGAATGCGACATGCTAGGTCATGGTTACCCGTGGGGAGATGTGATTCCGAATGCGGTGCACCGATCCCTTCTAGAGGTTGATGTGATCATGATGCCATAGTCGTGGTTCCTCGAGCGATGATAACAGTGAAAATTTCCATATCCGAGCCTGGACCGAGCGAGGAAGAAAAGTAAAGTAAAGGAATAGGAGACTCATTGTGAAATGGGAAGCCGATAGTGTGCTGTAAGGACACAATAGTGTAGTGCTGTTGCGGATCGATGTTTCAAAGCTGTATTGGTGGACGTCGGGCTAAGATCCTTGTAGTTTTGGTAACGAGACTGTCAAGTGTTGAGTTTGTTGGAGGAAGAGAAACAAGTCAGATGCTTCTGCCCATTTGTAGTGGGAAAAGAGAGTGGCTTAGTCAACAGCTCCATCACAACTGCCGTTTTAAAGACCAAAGCCCCCAGCATTTGCTCTTTCGTGCTTTGTCATTCTTCCTTCCTCCTCCCTAAGGCATTAGCAGTCCATACCAACCACAGGAGCCTTAAGAGACGAAATTAGTAGGACGGCTTATACTATTTAGATCAGACACTTGGGCTGTTTATTTTTATACTTTAAAATTTGGTAGAGATCAGCTTTCCCGCGGCCTAGAAGTCCTTGTTGACAATCACACGTCAGCCAACTGCCAACAAAGCTCGGTTATCCTCCCCTTTGCTACTTCCATATCAAGCTCGGTACATATCCCTTTCTCTACTTCCATGTCAACTTCCTGTGAGTAACAATGACGTGCAGAAGACCATTTGAATATGAGCGAGTCTGAGAAACGGCAAAACACCGGCACCCCAACCTGTGACGCGACTTCCAAGATCGTACCCGAGGCAACAGAAGTCGTGGAAGAACACGCCAAGTATCTCCTCGCAGAAGATAACAAAACATGTGCACGTATGTTTTGCAATTTGTTCAACAAGCTCGGCCTTCAATCCACATATCGGCACGCATGGAACGGGCAAGAGGCGGTCGACATTTACAAAGCGCATCCCGAACAATGCAGGATCGTTTTTATGGATCTCGCCATGCCTGTCATGAGTGGCCTGGAAGCTTCCTGCCGCATCAGACAGTATGAAAAAGAGAACAATATCCAGCCGACGATCATTGTGGGGCTCCCTGCTGATGACTTGAAGCGTCAGAAGGAGAGATTGATCAACGAATTTGGAATGGACACTGCTTTGAAGAAGCCAACCAAATTGGAAGCGTTCCGGCAGCTGCTGCAAGACTGGCCTGTTTCCCAGTGTACTACTGTTTAAATAGTGCGCTGAAGATGTCGCGGATCTTTGATAGTCTCGAAGACGTCGCAGGTTCTCAATGCCATTCTGGAATGAGTATAAAATGTTCATCTGACCCTGACTTTGTTTTCCTTATGAGCAATCGTCATCTTTCCAGTCGTATTATAGGGGCAAGCGTTAAATCGCATCGCAGAGTAAGCCGAACTACCCTAGAACCGAAGAACTCCCAGTGGACAAAACGAAACAAACGCCGACGTTTCAAATGACCACGCTAAGTACTCAGGCTTCATCAACCACATGGCGCTTGGTTCCAGTTCTTTTTCAGTGGAATGAGTCCGTCTAGCGCGTCTTGAGACCCTGGAATCCACAAAGCACCAAGCACAAAAGGGAGAAACAAGACTTCGGATGTCTGCAGCTTAAATCCGCCTTACCAGCGTCTGGTGGCCGAGATCGGGTCTCACATGGGTTTGAATATCTATGTATCGAATCATTTCTTGTCTCTGGTTTATCCCTGTCGTCTGTGCCGATGCCCGTTGAGGTTTGGCTTGGCAAACAGGCTTTGGAGTTTGGACCACTAAATTCTGACTGGTGACACACACAGACAGATACATACGCGCGCTGGCAGCATGGATGGACAGGCAGAATGGGGGCTGAACGGGTAAAGTTTACCGACTGGCGAGTCCCAATCCTTGTTGATACTTCTTCTTCCTTTAAATAAAACTCAGGACAAGCTAACAACTCGGTGTGCAGTGACGTTGCACAGCACTCCTTCAATCACATTGGTGGGCGAATGGCATCCAAAGCTGACCCATAGTCGTATCTTACTTGCATTAGACAGTAACAGAATTGGCATGGATCTCCGGGAGCCGTTGCATAGCCCGAAAGCTTGTCTTTCACAGATGGGTTGCCGCCGACAAGGCTTAGTTAGGGCTGTTGTCAACTGCTTACTCTTTGGCTACTAATGAACGAGGGACCATTTCATTTCCAACGAATCTCGCATACTTACTTGTCTATTGACAGTTGGAAAAAAACACGAATTGGCTGTGAATGCGCAGAAACAGAGGAAAAACTCCACTGCCCTAGCACGCTTTGTGGGGAAAATACATTGTTGTGAAATTACTAGTAAGCGGCAATATCCATCTCGTTGCCCTGGATTGATTAATGAGGCTAGCAGGTATCAGTATTGCAGGGAATACAATCCTACTGGCAAAAGCAACGTGAGCGCAGGCCGCAGATCAGACCAGGCAGACCATCGGGACCGAGCCTAGTAGGGTTCAGCCGCTTGTAGGATTCTGTATTAAATCCTGCGTTTCTCCAGGCCTCGACATTTTTCCAAATGTTCCCGTCCGACTCGACTCAATCCTCTGGAACTACCGCTCGATATGTCTCCACATCAAAAACACTGGCTGGTGGCGCCATGGCTGCTCCTCGCAGCTTGGATCCAGCCCAGCTATAGCTCCGCTCTATACGCCTACGCTACCGATCGAACCACCCAAGTCGGAATCCAAGATGCCTCTACAGGCAAGATCTACTACAGCAACTGCAACAGCGAGGACACACCCATTTTCCCTCTCGACGAGCCGAATGTCCTCGACACCGAAAACACACCACGTAATGGTACTGCGCTGGCGGCAGTCGGCTGGTGGGATACGCAAAAGATCATTGTACGCGGGGACATTTTTATAAATCAGAAGTAGTCACTGACTTGGAACATAGGCATCTATTTTCTGGCAGTCAGAGGATGGTGTTATCGTCAACGGATACTATGAGTGCGATATGGACAAAGGAAAGCTGAACAAAGTTGGCGAGTACACCATCTCGTTGACTGCCGAGGTCGAGTCCGTCCACAGCGAATCGGGTCTCGCTGTTGACCTACTTGGCGGTGGTGAAGACGACGGATATCGTGTCTTTTACCACAACGCCGACAAGCAAATAATGATGATGTCGTACACCGATAACACGAACTGGATCGATGGAGGAACCGTGTCGCAAGATACCGCAGAGGGAATCGCCATAGGGACTGTCTGGTATGATGAGAAGAACGCCAAGAACATGACGGTGGCTTTCCCCAAGGGTACAGACAACATTGAGACAAGTCGCACACAAAAGAGTGGAAAGTGGAAGCTAGGTATGTATCCCCCAATGTTCCCAGGCCTGGACTATAGATACTAACTGCGTATCAGCTTCATTCCCACAGGAACTGGCAGGTACTTACACAAACAACACGGCCTCAGCCAAGATCCGCATGGGTTCCAACGACACCGACTTCTCACTGCCCGGATGGAACGCATCCATCAAAGCAATAGGCATGGCCACGGACCGATCCAAAACTCGAAGTCTCTTCTACATCGGCGACGACAACGTACTTCGCGAAGCCATCGCTATACAAAACACGTGGCAGATGGCACCCAATCGATCCGAAAGCATCTGGCCTCTCGCCGATGACCCCAGTGCCGATCTGGCAGTTACATACCAGCAAAGTAGAGGCATGACGTGGATGTACTACTGGTCCAACGGAACAATCATCCAGGCACACAAGAACATCACCAACGAATGGGAGGACGCCATAGTCCTGCCTCAAACGGTTCCCAAGAACGAGACCGAATCGGGTGATAAGGACAATACGGACAAGAAAGACGATACCACCACGGAGTCCACAGGTTTGACGACAGGTGCCAAGGCCGGAGTCGGTGTCGGAGTCGCTGCCGGCGTCATTGCTCTCGGTGCTCTAGTCTGGTTCTTTATGAAGCGACGACGCAACAAGCATGCTCCCGTTGCCCAGGAGGAAAACAATGTCCCCGAAGCTGCCGGTACTCCTATCACATCTCCTCCTCCGCTGTATGAGAAAGACACATTCAAGGCAGGCGATGCAGCGTCACCCTCGGAGTTGAACGGAGACAATCGACCCGTCGAGCTGGATAACCCTCCAGTTGTTTACGAAATGCCAGGAGACCATACACGATAGTTGTTGAAATTCTTAGTGCCAGACTATGTATGACAAGGCACCTTAATATATTACATTTATACCCAATAAGCTATGAGTTAGCAACAAGACCAGCAAGGACTCCCTATCAATGATCAGATGTCACAAATAGCCATACATTGGCAGCCTCTTTTATCTTTGATCGGTATGCCTCACCGGTCCGACGACTTTGTAGCTAACAATTTGAGAAAGACATTGAGCGACCTCAGCACATACATGTCACTTCAACAACAGCGTGTGTAAAATATGAACGAATCTTTTATTCTAGTAACCTGACACTCCACGCCTTTGTGATGCTATATCGCAGCAAAGTCCACAAATGTCCCCCGTTTGTATTTTATCCGCCCCTACATCGGTACAGATTTTATAATCTAGGCATTAATAAACTGCAGACCAAGGCCAGCGAAGAGTGCGGCGGCTGGAATAGCTGTTGCTTTAGCACCGGATGTCGTCTGGGCTGTCTCAGATGTCTTGCTTGAGCCACCGGTCGTAGTGGCTGCACCTGTCTCGTTGGCTTCGCCTGTTTCGTTGGCTTCGCCTGTTTCGTTGGTCTTTTCGCTAGCTGATTCGTTTGTCTTGGTTGGCACCACGATTCCAGTACTTATCGTGTTAGACTCGATACCTCTATCATCGACTCTGAGATCAATCAACTTACCTTTCATTAGAATCGTCGTCACCATTAGAGTCACTCTCCTTATCAGATTCACCGTCATCTCCCGGAATCATTCCCCTTCTCCCCAATGCCTCCAGCCTTGATAGCCTCCTCGGAGCACTGCTTATCATACGTCTCCTCATCCACAAACTGCTGCGCACCATCGCACAGCTCCTTGAAGGACATGAGACAGTAGCCGTAGTAGGTAGCGCTTGCATTGGCGGGTTCGTTCAAACTTGCGTCGCAAGACGATAGGCAGGAAACAAAGTTGGCGCTGCCGTCACCTGCGCACATACATGTTGCGTAGGAACGTGTTTGGTAATCGCCCGGGCAGCTCTCAAAGGTTTGATCTAGACATGTGTCGCATTGATCTGTCGAGTAGGCACCGAAGAGGGGATTAGATGCGAGGACGATGGTGGAGAGAAGAAGAGTAAGGACGATTGATTTGGCAATCTTGAAGTCAAGTCGAACGAGGAATGCTTTATGGTGAAGTGTCGGATTGACTAAAGGGCTTGGCAGTAAGTTTAAGTGCATGAGATATGGCTTTTTATACACAGCAGTCTAATCCTGTGGCTTTCATCTGAACATGTTCAGATAACTTACCTTTCGCTTCGCAAGCGCTCTTATTTGTCGATCCTGGGAATAGCAATCACGAGTTCTTCAGCCGCCGCTGTTACATGTCAACGTCTCCCTAACAATCTCTCCACAAAATCGCCCGAGTGACAGTTTTTGGCATTGAAAGAAGCAATTGTGGCTTGATATGCCCCTGAATTATTGCATTTTTGGTGGTGGCTTTCATTAGGCTGAGGGGTTGGGCACGTAGGGGATGTTGTCACATTAAGCCTTGGAAGGCTGATTCGAGACAGTCGGTCTGGCCTGATAAATTGGCTGGGGAATACAGAATAGACTTTTAATCTTTATTGTTAGATTCGTTTACTACTGGCACTAAACTAACAACTGATGATGGAATCTTTCCAGTGCCAAAGCCGGCGACAATGTCCGAGCCATATCCAACTATCATTCTTAAGTCATGTCTCCGACTAATCTGAGGCACTAGCTTCCCTCGCGTCAACCTGTCGCTTCGGAAGAAGCTCAACAGTAGAGTCTCTTAAGCGTGAGGCAAGATTTCCAGGATACCAGATACAAAAAACCGCCATAACCAGAAACATCAACACGGAGTCGAAAACAAACGTCGGCCACTCCTTCTGCTGCAGATAGCCTTCCTTACCCATGACAAACTCGACAACTCTGAAGATATTTCTGACAAGTATAAGAGCTGAAGTCACATACAGCATATTGAGATAAGCCTCCCAGCGAACTTCGACGGAACTATGTGACTGTCTCAAATGGATTCTGAACCGTCTGTGGAATACCACGCAACATACCACGAATGCGAGAAAGAGAATAATCTGTGCGATCAGACCGATAATGACGATGATCTTGGCGGCATTGGCGAGTTTCTCATTGGCTAGTAATCCACCGCCATTGCCTTGGATGTTGAAGGTGATGAAATCTCCAATAACAAAAAGACGCGTTGTCTTGCGAACAGAAATAAGAGAGCATTCCTCGCCGCCTACAGCTCTTACGATGCGAGAGTACACCATATATAATGTTGCGGCGAAGAAAACGGGTGGAAGAAGGAGGAAGAGAGATTGCATGATGTATATCGCAAGGGAATCGGTGGCGTTCCAGGCGAGGGCTCGAAAGAGGTATCCAAGTACCTCACCTATAAGCATGTGAGTATTGTAGGGAATCAGTGAGATGACGGGAACTTACACACACCACCAATGAAAAAAGGTGTGCAGAACCAGTGTTTTCCTTTGAACATGCGCCATCCTTGGGCTGAGGTAATAAGTAGAAAAACGATTGTGAATGAAATGGAGCCTGGGAGACTGGGCACATACTCCCAGAGGTAAGAATCGCCTTTGTATGGTTTTAGTACTGTCATCGTGATAGCAATATGTGTGAAATAAAGTAACGAGTCCTCAACAAGGAATGAAAGGGATAGATGAATAAGTTCTTAGTTGGAGAAAACCAAGATGAACACTATGTTTTCAAATCTACCAATATGTATCTAGGGCTGCTTCTTATAATACTTCTACAAGTAGGTCAACTTTGCTGACACGCGTGTTGCGCATCGAAACAGGCACAACTCCAGGTTAGCCTCTGGTAAAAATACATGATGGGTGTGCCTTGAAGCTGAACACGCGTGTTAGCTAAGCAGATCACAGGGATAACCATGACGATCTTACCTGAAATGTTCTAGTCAAGGCTTAGACTGGCAGGGTTGCTCGCTGATCATTTCAGTTAAGAGATTAGTGTCAACACTTGCTGACATCCCGAGATCCTTCAGTCTGGTTCATTTCTTGAATTTTGACTTTCCTGATTTTCAACATATGTGGTCAATACGCAGACGACTGACGAAACATTGTTGATCCATCAAGAATTAAGAAGTCCCAAATATCGCCAGTCTGAAAGCTCGTTGTTGGTGATACATAATATGCTTCGACGAAGTCATAAAAAGTCCAAGAAAGGATGCCTTCAGTGGTGAGTGGATGAAGTCCCGGACTCTAGACTGATATGTGCTAATGATACACAATTAGCAAGCGACGCCATGTCAAGGTACATAGAAAAGAATGCCCTGTTGATTCATGACTAACACGCGTATCTCCCAGTGCGATGAAGGTCGACCAGCCTGCCTCCTGTGTACCATGTCATGCCGAGATTGCAGCTTCACATCGGAAGAAGCAATATCGGCAGCTTCGGATATTTCTTCTCGTGAAAGTTTGTTCCGGTCTAATCAATCAACAACGAGCACTACATCAGCAACCCCACCAAACAGCCATGGCACGTCTTTCGACACAGCGGTCAACATGGAGCACATGGCACTCTTTGTACATCTCGTCACAAACAGGGATCTATTCAGCCTGGGAGATAGCGTCGACGATTATCAACCCACCTTTGATATCTGTATCAAAGAGAGCGGCAAGGCGCCTTATCTTCTACATCAAATGTTGGCGTTTTCTGCACGTCATCTCGCGGCGATACACACGGATAGGACATCTCTTTACATTGATCAAGCTGTCAATCTTCAAACAAGAGCTGTTTCACTGTTCAATGAGACCAGAAGGGAGGTAGATTCTTCCAACTGCGTCGCGATACTCCTCTTTTCTGTGACACTTGGTCATCATCTCCTGGCTGATGCATTGGCTCATCTTAGCCCGGATGGGCTTGGTGGGTTTTTGGCTCACTATGTACAGTGTGTGGATCTGAATCGTGGTATATACAACGTCGTCGTCTCTGCTTGGCCTTTACTTGCCGATTCCGAGCTTGAACCGATTTTATCATGGAGCAAGAGGGAGTCGGCAAAAGAACCAAAAGGAACTGAATGCCTACCTATCACTAAACTAATAACTGAGTCCTCCTCACTTACAGACGAAGAAAAACAGGCCTGTCGGATCGCCATTAATTACCTCCAACTCGGCTTCGACGCAATGACTTCCCAAGAAAAGGGCACTCGGTGTCGTATGATATTTCAATGGACAATGTTGGCGTCCCCGGATTTCACCTCCCTACTTTCAGCAAGGAAACCTGAAGCTCTGATTTTGTTGGGTTACTATGCATTGCTACTGCATCATGGACGAGGACTATGGCAGGTTGGAGACGCAGGGACGTATCTCATGGGTCTTATTGTGGACTATCTTCCACCAGAATGGCACTTTTGGTTGGAGTACCCCCGCAGTGTTTTGACGCCCGATACTTTCAATTGATTAAATTATTGGGATCAATATTGAGTACCTAGCTTTGAATACGGGTTGACAAGACTGTTGCTTGTGGATGATGAAGCTTTGTGATTGGTGTGCTCGGATTATCAGGCTTCTCATTGGTCAGTGGTCGGGATATCAGTTCAGACTCGTTGAAGGTTGATCTAAATGACACCGAGATGACGTTAACTGAATCCTTCGGGCTCATAGTTGCTTAAGTCCGGAATTGATTGCATGCTCATAAAAGACAGTCTCTTTATTGCCAAGATCTGAAGATGTATTTAAAGGCAACCTAATTCCTACTCATAGGCGTCATTCTCTCACGAACCACAAGCCAGCCGGCTACCAAGTAAACAACTCCATTCTTCAATATCGGAAATCTCACAGTAAAAATGTCTGACCACCAAGCCTATTCGTTCAATCCAGCTCAAGAAATTCCTTCTCTTGATGGGAAGGTCATCCTTATCACTGGCGCCAACACTGGTCTCGGGAAAGCCACAGCCCTCGAGCTCGTCAAGCAGAATCCAACACACGTATACATAACCGCTCGAAACTCTACCAAGGGCAAAGCTGCCCTAGAAGAAGTAAAGGGTGTGGCATCCAAGGGTACTGAAGTATCCGTTCTTGAGTTGGAACTTTCTAGCTTCGAAAGCATCAAGGCTGCGGCCAAAGTCTTCCTGGACTGCGAAGCCAGACTTGATGTTCTTTTGCTCAATGCTGGTGTCATGGGCGGGCCTCCTGTCCTGACTAAGGATGGCTACGAGATGCACATGGGTACCAATCATCTCGGCCACGCTCTGCTATTGAAACTACTCAAACCTGTCCTCGACAAGACAGCCGACAGCCGAGTAGTACACTTGTCATCTGCTGGCTTCCGACACGTCGGACCTGGTGGTATAGAATTCGACACTCTCAGATCCGCGACAAGTCCTACACCACTCCCTCTTCGATACGCACAAAGTAAACTAGCCTGTCTTCTTTACGCACGAGAAGCTGCAAAGCGATACAGTTTCACCAACATTGCCATCAATCCGGGTGAAGTTCAGACTGAGCTATTCTCACGCGAAGCAGGAGATGAAATGATGAAGCATTTACAGGAAAACGTCGTGCCAAAAATGGCGGGACCTATTTCAGAAGGCGTGAAGAATCATATTTGGGCAGCTACGTCGCCAGAGATCAAGAATGGGGAGTTTTACGAACCTGTGGGTAAGACTGGAGGTCTGGAGGGTGCTGGGCTGAATGATGAGATGGCCAAGAAACTTTGGGATTGGACTGAGGAGCAGTTGCAGGGCCAGTCTTTGTAAAAAACATTTGCCATTCAGGTCGAGAGCTTCAAACGACCTGCATCATAAGCTTCATTAAATCCAGTCCTGTGTCCCCCATTACTTTTCTACCCGATCGAGCTAGGGCCCAGGGGCTAGCTACGAGGCATACTGTCTGTGACCAGCTGAGTATTGCCATAAAGAACTAGACAGTTAGATCCGAGAAATGTCGATGGTAAACTTGGTAGGTATTTATGAGATACGATGCGAATCGAATTTTGAACTTTGTACGAGCTAGGCAATGATTTCACTCGGATTATTGCTTGTAGTGTTTGTCGGCGGTCCAGCACTAAAAGATAGGGCACATCTCGTAACTACAATGAATCCCACATGAACCGCCTAATAATAGAAACCTTCCCCAAACATGTCTGATAGGGTGCTTATGTTTAGTAGAACCAATACTATCTGTCATCTTCTGTCTCAAATAATAATCAGATAAGGCTCAGTGCCTGGCTCCAACCATTATTATCGTCTCGCCTCAACCTCGCCTCAAACTTGCGACTCCAACCTTGGACTCTTCTAACCGCCAGCACAGAGTCAGACTAAGATCTGATGTAAGTCCAGGTGGCAGTGATGCCCATTTTAATCCTCGCGCCTTGCAGAATTAATAAACTGGCTAAACAGCGAGACCCAAATAAGCATTAGATCGACCAATGTTCAATGCCAGCCAGTCTTAACATCAAACGTGCTTACCCACGACCAGTATATGCTTACAGTAAGATTCGTCGCCACATCTGACTCGAATAGGATGACAATATCGAACAAATCAGAGGTCACAATGTCTTACTTAGTATCTTATTTCTCACTTCTTTCCGTTTTTGGCTCAGGACATTAGCTTATTCCCGTCTTCATTCGACGTCATCCGTTCTTTCCTTGATACTCTTCTATACCACCACGCCTGCCCATTACGTTCGCACATTCTCTCCATCCATTACCTGATCCTGGTCTAGTTGCCCGCAAAGAGAACACCACAGTTACATAACAATCTCTGTCTTTTACCATCTTTAATCTATCTCGTTCTTCCCGCCAATAAAAGACATATGGACAGTCTACGGAACTTGGACTCAGACCTTTTCAGTCTCGTCCGCTCGTACGAAGGTACCCGATTCGTCGAGAACCTGGCCATAGAGCGACTCGTAAAGGACGTTGATTACTTCGAGATTAGCAAAAGTATGTATACCTAGAGGTGCTCCAGACAAGCCACAGTAACTAATCGCGTGCAAAATGCAGACACAAAGTTCGATCCATGGAGCAACCCATCACCAGCTCTTATCTTCGTCCTCGATGGCGAAGTCACCGTTACAGTCCACGACAGTATCTCCACCTCATCATGCCACTCATCTCTGCAATCCGAGTGTCAGGCCGTGTCCAAGTCCCTTAAACGGGACGCATGTCTCAACTCCACCTCTCAAATCCTCGATATACTCTCTCAAGACAATAGTGATGCACTGACAAACCCCAGGTTCGGGGAAGCAAGGGTTTTATACAAAGCAGCGACACAATTGAAGCTTGCAAGAATAAATCTGCGCCAGTCAGGCAACATCCCTGAAGATGTGCGCTCTCCGATGATCCAGGCTTTGTTACAAAAGCTATTCCTGGTCACGTTTCCCGTTTCTGAAACCCATTTCGGCTTGTTTGGCCAAGTGTCAGAATGCGAGATAAAGATGACTTCCCTCAGTAACGACTCCACTCACGACAATCCGCTTGGCGATACTGGACCCTCGCTTTTTGGTTGCGAAGATGGTATTCCCGAGTCTCCCTATAGTCCTCTGAACGATGCCTTTGCGGCTATCTATGATACAAAGCCAGCAAGACGTCGCGCACCGTCGAACCTATCGACATCGTCAACCTCGAGACCCCAATCGATGCTGGGAGCCGACCTGTATAAAGAAGCCCAACTTCCTCTTCTGAAAAGCCGCAGTAATCCGAACCTGAAGTTGATGATCAATACCGAGAAGCCTCAGAGTACCTCAAATGACGATGGTAACCTTGGTGTATTCAAATCACAATCCATCCTTTCCAAGACAGAGCGCAAGCGCCAAAGTATCCCGCAATTCAAGGAGAGAACACCTGATACCAGACGGATAAGGGCGCAGGCTGCAAAAAGGGTCATCAATATGCTTTTGCATCCTCAAGGTATTGATGTGCGTAGTAGCGAATCGACGGATCCGGCCATCATGGACGAAGTCGAAGCCAACATTGAGATCCTGTCTTTTGGCCAAGGAGAGTATGTGGCACACCATGGGGAGCGATATCCTGGTGTCTTGCTAGTAATAGACGGTACATTAGAGGCACGCAATGAGGACAAGAATAAGACACCATCTGCAAAGGTAAATAGGATTTCGGCTTTTAAAAAGGCGGCACTAACGGGTATAGGTCCCAATGTCTAAGATTAACCCAGGAGACATGCTCGGGCACAGCAGCTTAGTCCAAAATAACAAGTCCAAATTCGACTTCAGGGCCATAACAAAGTCAACATTAGGCCTCCTGCCAAGAACCTTTCTTCGGCGACTGACCGACATGTGCCCTCAAATGCTGGTGGTGCTAGCCGCCAAGATGCATCATCTTTTACCCCCTTTGATTTCACTAATAGATTTCTCACTTAACTGGTCGACCGTTAAAGCTGGAGGAGAAATCTATAAAAAGGGAGACGTCAGGTAAATAGTAACTCTTGGTTGCAGCATCTAAAGCCACTCTGGCTGATACTTGTCAGTGATTGCATCTCTCTCGTCATTAAAGGGCGAGTCCGCATTAGTGAAGAGAGCACAGCCGCTGGGGACAGCCATATCAAGGAGTACGGACCAGGGAATGCCTTTGGCGTGCTCGAGTTTCACACAAACCACCCAAGACCATCTGCAGCTCATGCGATACGAAAATCCGAGATAGCACAATTACAAAGACCAGCGTACAAGAAACTCATTAACTACGCGCCCAATCTCGGAACCAAGCTCTGGGCCAGCGTCGCTCAAGCACCCCGGACTAACCAGACTCAGCCGAATACAATGCCATCAGACCCTAATCGCCTTCGGACTATTGCCGTGTTCCCACTCTCTGCGGAAGTCCCGGTTGTAAAGTGCGCAACACTCCTATCGTCGGCTTTGGTTTCACTCGGCATTTACGACAAGGAAAGTGTGTCGTTTGTGGAATCTCACAGTGTGATCAGCGCTATAGGCGATTCTGTATTTACAGACGCTGGGAACAAATATCTGGAGGATTATGTCGCCCATGTCGAGCAAAATTCCAATTTATCTATACTTGTTGGAGAGACGGCAGTTGACTCGACGTGGAACGACATTTGTATTTCAACAGTGAGTAGTTCCTCCCTTGATAGACTTAGTTTATCGAGAATACTGACCTACTGCGTTCTTCACTAGGCTGATCTTATTATCCTCTTGGCCATGGACGATGCGGACCCGAGAATCACAAAGGTTGAAATGAAACTCGAGAGACACGGAACACTGGCTCATAAAGTTCTCGTCCTCGTTGATGACGGAGAAGACGAGTTATGTCCTCAGGCTATCACGAGGCCATACATACAAGTAAGCTACTGGTTTGACCGGGGTGATAGAAAACACGTTAATTGAGTATAGGAGCGTCCCTGGCTTTCGAATCCCACTTCACATATCGAGAGAGTCCGCCTCGCCGATGTTGACTCGTCTCGGGATTTTGAGCGCCTGGCACGTCGCATAACTGGACGTTCAATTGCTGTCGTATTTGGCGGAGGTGGCGCTCGCGGATTCGCCCACTTGGGTACTCTCCAAGCTCTTGAAGAAGAAGGTATACCATTTGACATAGTGGGTGGGACTTCAATGGGCGCTTTTATCGGTGCTCTATACGCAAGCCACATGTCTATCGATCGTACAGTGGAAGCTGCCCGGAACTTTAGCAAGGTGTCGCGCTGGTATAGGTATCTTTTAGACTTCACTATGCCAGTCTTGGCGTGGACATCTGGTACAATGTTTACGAGTCACGTATCTTCGGCCATGGACCAGGACCTTGATTCCAGTGATCTCAGATTGGCGTTTTATTGCAACGCAACCAACATGAGTCAGGGCGGTCGAGGTCAAACCATGTATCCTCAAGCGCGATCTCTTTGGCAAATGGTTCGGGCTTCTATGAGTATTCCACCCATCTTTCCGCCATTCGCCGTGGAAGGAGAAGGCGATATTCTTGTTGATGGCTGCTTCTCTGCCAACGTTCCTGTGTTTCCGGCTCTTTCACTGGGTGCTGAGATTGTTCTGGCTTTCGATGTCTCCAACACCGCTGGCGCGCCACCACCGCAAACATTGGGCCAGTCAGTGTCGGGATGGTGGAATTTTGCACAGATGGTCTTCCCTTGCACGAGTTCACGAAAGCCACATAGAAACTCCCCCCATGGGGCTGTGGGGTCGGATGGGGACGTTTGGGGCTCGTTGCAGTTGCTCGAACTTATAACGTTTTCAACAAACACGAATGAGATCAAGGCCATACAAAACACACCAGAGTGTCTATACATGCTCCATGACTTAGGCAAAACTGGAACGTTCGACATGGAAGAATTCGATGATATACGGGTGATGGGATATCAAGGTGCAAAAAGATGGCTGCGAGATCTAAAAACATCTGGCAAACTGGACCACCTCGCTCTTCCGAGGGGTATCAAGAATGAAGGAGGCTAGGATTGGCTGTCGTGCGGTATTTTCCTCGATATCTCGTGGTTCTCATGGCTTAAAAGAGTTGATGTAGCAAACTTGATTCACCACATGCAAAATCATTGCGAGACAGGCTTAGCAGTTAGTTTCACTTCTTTTTACCATCACACAAGTAATCAAAGAGACACTCTCCAACATCCCATCGAGCTTTGACTACTCTTTGACCATTATCCTATAATATTTACTATAAAATAACTTTGACATAACCTGGAGCTTGGTCCACAGCTTATCTCGGTATTAAACTTTCCCCACACGGCAGAGACAAAAATGAAGCTAATTATAGAACTGTCAAAGCGAAGCTTAGACGTAATCATTGGTTCAGAAAGTCGAGCTCTCCCTTTTTCACAGCCATTAACTAAGGGGCGTCAAGTGAACCAATTGCTGTGCCGTACCATACTTTTTTCATTCCAAGGCCCGAGCGGAAAATCAGCGGTTTCACTTTTTTTTTGTTCTGTTCAGCATTTCCCTCCCTTGAGGGAATCTGGCAAATGTTCGCCCCTGAGATAATCTCTTATGCTGTTTGTTTACCCTCACACCACCAGCCCTTGATGCTTGCTAGAGCTGACCACCTAAAAAGGGTTGGAACACTCGATTTATCTCACAAAAGCCATACTGCGGGGAAGCTAAGGATTCGCGAACCAACTTGATTCATTGGTCACAAACAAAAGGTGAGATGAGAGAGCTCGAGCCAAAAAGCCATGTCATGCCTTGTTTGGCGGATACACACGTGGCTAGGTTTCAAATGCCATGCATGAAAAAGACTAACCTCTTATATAAGATAAAGAGAAACCAAATTGTTAGACGCAAGTGCGTAAGAAGGCGATGCGCTCAAAGCATCAGGTTCTCGTCACCGCACCCATCCCAAGCCGCGTGCCCCCAGAAGCCGTCCTGGCACACATCCAAACCTTTACGCCCCTGTTGAAGCACAATGCAGTATTCACAAGCTTCTCCGAGATTCCGCCTGACACGGCGCGCGTCCACAGCGAGCCCTTCTTCGGCCCGCCCAACACCAGCGTCAAAAGTTTCCTTTGCTTCCAGCGGCTAGAGCTCGTGGCGGGCCTGACGCAGGATGAGTATTGGCCCATTACGTTTCTCAAAATCCACAACGGCATTCGAGCGCGCGTTGACGCGAGGGCTAGCGTTACGGTGTGGATAGAGTGTCTTGTCAGGCAAGCGCAGGATCCGGGGACGCCGAGTAGTAACGGGACGCTTGTGGAGGAGTGGGAGTTGTTTGAGGAGGTTGTTGTTGAGGCGCATTCGTTGCTTATGCCGTTTGTTTCGAGGTATACTGAGTTGGCGCATCAGGGGATTTGTCAGAGGATCATGTATGATATTATTGAGAGTCGCTTAACTGGGAAGGCGACTTAGGGATATATTACTAATACGTTATTTGGAGCTTAACTAATTAAATTGTCGCGTGGTCGATAACTGCGACGACTTATGTTCGGTTGTGTCAGGGTAAATTCGATATATGTTTGACCAGATTAGAAATCTGGGTTCTGGAAACCACTAACGAGGTATTCTCATGAAAGTCTCTCTGCTGTCTTATTCAAGTAACCTTTGGAAACCACTTCTTATTCATTCATTTGTAATAAGTTATAACAGCGACAGGAACAATCGCATCATCACGATATACAACTGCCTCTGGAAAATTCACCAATCCGCCCTCGCTCGCCAAAACAGCTTCGACCTTGATTCAAAACAGTTAGCACCCTGACGTCTCAGATTTCAAAGTAACATGTTGTGTTTCTTACACTATCGTAGCCTCTATCAGGACTCACCCGGAACTGGCTCCCAAAACGTAAGCGCTGAACACGTCCGGGGACATATTTACACAGTAGCATGGTTTTGAGCTGACATTCTGTTCCGTGATTTTCTGAAAACATATCTGCTTCTGCTTTGATGTCATTATGTATACGTACGAGTGAGGTGTAGCTTACTATATGACGAGGTTGTCGTGTATATCCCCCTCCCAAATAATCCAGGAGCTTACGTACCAGTCAGCAACATCTCAAAGAAGACAATGGTATCTCACCTGCACGACTGACTTTGAACGAAGACGTGATTATCCCATAAATGCCACATGCATCGTTCCCACAGACCAACAGACGTCCTTGCCTCTCTGTCTCGCGCCCACAGCCAATATGGCAATAGCGTCTAGTTCCATGGAAGCCGTAGCGCCAGGACCCGTGTCGTCTAGAGCTGTAGGATTGAAATCTTTGACCGCGACGGGAGTTCAAGTATTCTGCGTTGCTGACGTGGAATATGTTTTTTATACGTGGTGGGGGACCTTGAGAGCGTTCCCATTTGCGGTTGAAGCGGTCTTCAACTGATGTGATGTTAGCTGGGCTTTGCTTTGAGTGTGTTAGTTAGTTACCATATCTGTACATGTCGCTTGATGGTTCTAAACGGTAGAAATGCTTGGGAATATCAGAACAGGCTCAGAGTGTTTTACTTTGTATAGGTATTTACCGGTGGCCTAGGCATATTTATATCCTTGGGATCGAGGTCAAGGTTGGAGCTATATATCGACGATAAGTATTGGACTACTGTTCGACGTGTAATATTATCTTGCAAGGGCAGCGTATAGGCTTCGTTTATAAAGGTCGATCATCTGCTGGGCTACCAAGGTTGAGTTGAGGTTAAAGTGATGGAGTCGTAAGAGGATAAATCGTTTACATAACTTTCCCCGGCGACGAGAAGCTGTTTACTTATAGCTATCAATCGGCGATGAAACAGAGACAGAAAAAAAGCTCTTTCGTTGCCAAATCTCTGAACAAATGATAGGCGTTGCATGTGAGCAGTCAGTACAACCATAACATATGCATCACTTACACTGAAACGAGCTGATCGTGACACTACCTAGAATCACCAAGCTATCAACATACCCGCACCCGCCAAAAGCCCAAGAGTCACTCCAAGCACACTGACAACACCTCCCTTCCCAACGCTAGAAGCATGGCTCTCATCATCTTTCTTCTCATCACGTTCCCCCTTATCCGCACTCCCTGTAGCCGTCTCCTTATGAATCAAAGTTACAGCAGGTACCCAAGTGGCATAGGCAAGATCCGTCATGCTATCATCGCCCCACGTGCCCAATGTTAATCTCGTCGTGCTGAAATCCCCGGTTACAGGCCCTACTGACAGCAAGCCGTTGCCGTTCGTCTGCGTCACACCGTCCACACTAGTAACGGTGACGGCCAAGCCACCGTCGGAAACATAGACCCTGCAGTAATTGGGATCCGGATCGTTACTCTTTGTAGGTTTCAGCAAACCCAGCGTGGATTTGCAGAATCCATGGATGTCGCCTGCTTAGCCGCTGTGAATTGTTAGTTAGTGTTTTCGTTGCATGGTTAAATTGAACGCACCGTGGACGGCAATACGCAAGAGTCTCGGATTTGTCAAGAATGTTTCTCCAAAAGTCGGTGGGATGAAGTGGCAACGCTTGGGAGTAATCAGATACAAGTCTCTCAGTCATAGACGTCGCCGAGACGGTTAGGGCGCCCGAAACGTCGATTTCACCGCTCTTGGATCCGTGTTTCAATGTCTCAGCAGTCTCCCAACCGTCGGGGCAGGCGATTCCTGGTGAGAAATAGTGGTAAATCTCTTTGCCCCAATACGTCGTCTGCTGGCCAACCGAGTCGTATTCTTTCCCGCTGGGATAGCAATCTCCCATTGGTTTGGCTCTGCAGGACGAGGACACGATATAATCCAGATATGGAAATGTCGCGTTAGCGAATAGTATGTGATCGGTGTTGGTGGTTGCTATTCATGATGGCGGAGCTGTAAAGGTTGTTGTTAGAGGACCTAAATTGTTGGCGCTGATACCGAAGAATTCTGTCGTTGTAGGCATTTTTTGGTAAGTGTTGGGGTCGGTCAATCACGCAGTGAATCCTTCAGCGAGGTATAGACCTTCTTATATGAAAAAGTGTCGGCTAAAGTGTTTTATATTCAGTCCTGTGGAGTAAAGAACAACTGTACCGGGCTTTTGTATCTTTTAGTCTATGTGATTCTTGACCCATCTAGCACAGGACTAGTTATGTCATTGTCGTTGGGCCTGTAATCCTCGGGAATCCATAATATGGGGTTTCCGTCCACAAGGATCCAGTCATCGCGCCAGCTACGAGTGAGGCCATAGCCTCGGGTCTTCATCTTTGAGATCCACTGGCCAGCTTGTTCCCCCTAGATCTCGACGTAGCGGCCTTCAAAACCCTATAGTCGGCACTTATCGTCGTCTGCTCACCACTTGAGATGTTCCAGATTGTGTATCCAAAGAGGTCTTCGGATGCAGTAGTAACAAGGAATTCGCCCTCTGCACTCAAAGCTAACACTTCAATTCTTTCGGAACAGGGAAACGTGCGAGAAGTGGTCTCATTATTTCCAGTCCAGATCAAAATGGAGTCTTCGTGTAGGACATACGCAAGAGAAAGGCCATCCGATGATATTGCCTTTGCGATGTCTGACACGGGTGGATGATATTTTGAAATAAGATTGCCTGTCAACCGATCCCAAATCGCCACACTTTCGGCCTCGGCAACCGACACAAATAATTTCCCATCAGTCGAGAACGCGACATACTTTATGTACATGCCTTGATCAGCGTGACATGTGTGAATGCATATGCCAATCTCTACATCCCAGAACTTAACTGTGCCATCTTTGGATCTGGAAACAAACCACTGATCATTAAGAGAGTACGCTACGGAGAGCACACTACTCTTGTCTAGATTTAGAGTCTGCAAGCACGCATCCCATGTTGAATCTAGACCTGGTGCTACAGTAACCCATTTCGGTGTCTCTGACTGGAAGCAATTCTTCACAATGCTGTCTTTCGGGCTAAAGACGAGACACCCAGCATAAAGCTGAAGCGGGTATTCTTCGATAATGTATCTATGATACATGAGGAACCGGTTTGCATCATCCACGAAGTCATTTGTTGTTTGATCAGATGGAGTTGATTTTCCACCCTGAGATGTATTAGTTTAAACCCAAAACAAGTATTGTAGATGACTCACAAGTGTCTTTTGAAGTTTTTGCATTGATTTCATCGCCTGCAGGATATTTCGAAGTAGGCTAAGAGCCTCGACCAAGAAGAGGAACTTAGAGAATGGTTTTCAACTCTGATGGTGAGCCAGTTGATCATTGTTCCGTATAAGAAGAACGGTAAAACAAAAGCAGATGGTGGGTTATTCAAAGAAACTTGTGGAGGGTGCCGAAAATCAATGACTTTGTCGAGGGAGGCAGCTGTCGTTTATAGCCGAAAGAGCCTGTCAACTCCATGGAAAATAATGTTGAGGCATCCAGATCTCTTACGCCTGCTACTGAGACACCAGGGTAGTAACTCAACCAATATTCAGCCTATAATCCTTTTCCTCCTTCCGACGTGTTAAATCTAGTAGCAGGGGCGAATTCTGAAGTCCAACACCCTACAGGTTATAATAATGGGAAAATAGTACCTGGCAGAATAAAACAATCCTTGCTTGTAGGCTGAGGCATGCATGTCTTGAATTTCATTGTCTCATGATCATGCAGTAAATGTTCTGTTACAAGAGTAGCGTCTCAATTTCGACTACCGATTTGCAGCTGGAGCACTTGACGTTGTACGTCAGTTGAACAACGGGAAGCTCAACAACAGTCTCAGTCATGGTGTTTCGATTTGTTATGGAAGTATAAATACTGGAAGAATAGGCACTTGGATTCTGAAAACGAATTCAGGTGGTGGAAGGAGTGCTTCTCAATTTTGTAATAATCAACATGGTGCGGTAAGCTGCGACCTTTATATTCATCGATGACATTGTGTGAAACATAGAATATTCTTTATTATCTCTTGAAAATAAACGTGAATATCCCAGGTGATCCGACGGACCAACTCCTAGACGCAAAGATGCCTGTTTGACACAACTTGGCTAGTTGATGGCAGACAAAATGACCTCTAAGCTTTAGGATATTAAAGTAAATGACCTAAACGCTATACTCTAAATGTCATAAACTGACCTACTAGTTTTGTCATTCACACCCTAAGCGGCCATTTCTTTTGACACCCTGGCGGGAGCCTCACAGATTTTTTGTACGTGTGAGAAACATTGAGGGTTGGTTCCCAAGTCTGAAGTACACATTATGAGTCAAAGCTGTAACTAGAGCGACGAAAATACAAGTTGTACGTACCGCAGGGCAGGCAAATAATCTACGCCACGCTGTGCAACTTTCTTTGTACTTTATAAGAAGCCGCTTTTCCCACCAACATCTCGCCGACTTTTCACAACCATCTACCTACCTAGGTTACATTTCGACATGAGTGAAGAATCAAACACTCCACCGAGCCCGAGCGCAGGTAACGACCCTGTGGCTCTTGGAAGTACTTCCTGGATCGGGGCCGATGATTACGAACCGGGTGATGACTTTCATGACCGAGCCTTAAAGACGCTTGATGCAGTTCACTGGGATCGCCTCCTATCGATTTCATCAAGCCTTCGCAATGGGACTTCCTGCAAGATCAGCCAGTCTTTCTCTATCGGCCACTTCAATATGGTCCGCCGCATTGAATTTACCGATGGCATCAGCTGGGTTGCAAGAGTTAGACTACCCGAGATGAAGTCTGTTTTCGGCGACCGCGAAATGCTTGATGATGCCGAGGCTCTCAGAGTCGAATTTGCCACCATGAAGTTCTTGAAGTAATTATTTCTCTCCTGATCCCGGGCTGAGGTGTGTGCTAACGATACCAAACAAAGGGCCAAAACCTCCATTCCTGTCCCAGAAGTTCATTCTTACAACACTGATCCAACCAACGACGTTGGAGCTCCGTACATGCTCATGGACTACATTCACGGCACAGTTGCGACGGAGTTGCGCAGTGCGAAGGAATGCCCAGGCCACCTGTTTGGCACGCCGGATCAAGATCGGCGTTTCAGAGAGCAAATGGCTGAGATCCAAGTCACGCTTTCCACCTTCAAATTTGATCAGATTGGAAGCCTCTACCAAGATGAAAACACGTCCGAGTTTTTCATCGGGCCGGACTTAGTGACGGGCAAGGGTCCCTGGAAGTCATCGGCCGAGTACTACAACGATGTCGCAGATCATGCTCTTCGTGATTGTCTTCAGTCATCACCTGAGCTACAAGAGGCTCCCTCATTCACACTCCCTATTCTCTTCAAGCATCTCATGTCAGTGTACAGAAACAACAGCTCCGACGATTCTTTCAGCCTCGTTAATCGCGATTTTGGAGCCCACAACCTTCTCGTGGACGACGAATTCCGAATTGTCGGCGTCATCGATTTTGATGGCATGATGGCTGCACCGATTGAGGTTGTTGCCCAGTACCCTGTATTAACGGGACTAGACCAAGAGCCACCAGGTCATATTGAGACCAAACCTCTCGCAATAGAGCGCATCGAGGAAACCAAGCCAAAGCTCAAGGAGTACAAAGAAATGGTACGGGCTGCCGAATCTCGATTGGGAGGAAGCGAGACTTTCACGCGCATTGCAGACCTGTTGGAGTCAGATGCAGCTAATGTGTTCCACGGGATTTTAAGCTATCAACAGCATCAAGACTTTGTCAATGATGGGTGGATGGTTGCCTACACGAAATTACTTCGTGATTATGTTAAATCACATGGAGATTGATTGATGGATTGACTGGGCCTTGCATTTGAAGCATACTAGACTAGTGGTTAGTAGGCGAAATTACTCTACGCTTTAGATAATAAATATAAATGAACTAAAACCTATATTCTAAATGGCATAAAGTGACCCACTGGTTGTGTCGTCTAGGTCACCTACACCTCGAGCGGCGGATCTTTCTGATACCCTCAGGGCATATGTACTAGACTAGACAAAGTCGGAAGATTAAGCAGGGACTGATCATTTCTATAAAGACACAATCACACGACGTTAGTTTCCCGATTGACGTGGGTTAAGCGCCAGGAATCATTCAGCTCTGGATGAGTGACAGGGATGTTTGATCAGCTCTCAAGTCCAGATAATCTTAGCTGAATTCATACTCTTAGCAGTACTCGATACAATCCCCATACCCAGAGTCCGTGACTTATACAACAAATATGCTATTAAGTCGTAGAATCCACTGCGCTTTAACGATGTTTCCGATTTTTTTGCCTAGGCTCTGGCAAGAATATGTCTTGGTATTACGGCTGATGTTCCTGTCTAGAGCCCCTGCAAATTTGACGTCTCAGAATATGCATGTTGGTTCTGTTTCCAACACCATCCTTGCCAACAACAAGGAGTTTCCATAGCTCTTATTTTCTCTTTTTCAACGCGTTGCCCCAATTTCTTCCATTCCATCCGTCCCTATTCGACTACAGTACTACAATTGTATTGCATTGACTTTCTTTCAGCCGAATTTGTAACCATGGCGAGCGCGCAGGAAGCAGAACAGATCATCCAAAGCCTGAGCGGGCATAGCACGTAAGTGACCAAATACGTCTTGGTGTGCATTATCGCTGACTCGGGAAGACTGCTAGGAAAGCATGTTGAGAAAAGCGCCAAGAGACTGTTGTATGAACTTCTCCGGTACACCAACGGTAAAACCTTCGTCACGGCCAAGGCAGCAGGGAAATTTCCTCTCATCACTTTCAAGGTTTATCCTGAAAGAATTGTCATCGACTGCAATAGCGACGACTTGACGAAAGAAGACCTCCAAGCTATCTGCCAACCGGCCAACAAGGAACAGACGAAAGGAGCCAGCTTCAAGACCATTGTCGCTGCTACCAAGAGGACTCACATCCAATCCGGAAACTTTTCATTTGAGTTTCAGCACAACGTTTTCGATGTCGATAATAGCGACACCATGAGACCTGTTTGGGTTACCCCCGCCGAAACCGTCCCGGACAACTTTACCCGCATAACGCTTTATCTTCACGATCAAGGCAGCAAGACAGAAATTCAGAACCTGAGGGACGTCATTCTCTCTCAATTCTCTGATCTTCAGCAAGAATCGATTCTCTTCCTGAAGAATGTCCTTTCTATGAGGATGGAGTTCTTCGACAGCGATGGCAAGATCAGTCGATCCAATCATTTTCAAAAGGAGACTGTTGATGATTATCGAGTTTCCGTGAAGGTCACTACTGTTAAACAGAGTGAGGATCATACGCATACTCAACTTTATCATGTGACGGAGCAGTCGTCAAACGATCCATCTACAAATGTCACACTGGCATTCCCTTTGACGCAAGGTTTCAAGGTTCAAGTCGATAATAAAGCAAAGAAGATATTCAATTTCATTGCACTAGGAACATTTCCACTCGGAGTAAGTCATACCATCATCAGTTTGACATACCGGCACTAACTAAACGAAAGAAGTTCCACATTCACTCAGACTTTGATATGGAAGATGATGGACACGGTACAATCATCGCATCAGCCCACAATCTCGTTATTCAGAATGAGATCACCACTAAGTTCTTCAAAGCGATTTTGCAATTCTGCGAGCACCCGACTCTTCGATATCACTGGCCATTGTTTCTTAGTTCCGGAGCAACAGAACGGGACACGTTCTGGTCTGTTCTTGATAGCGATATCCGGAGCTGGATCTCGCAAAACCCATTGTTTGTTTCACGACATGTGAAGCATTAGCGTCTTATCAGCCACCTTGCTTCACCAGGTCCGGATGCTCAAGACGATTCTGGGAATCCGCTGCTAGACGATTCGATCAACGATCCGTTTCTTTCGAGCAGGTATCCCCCAGGAGCGACCGATATTCTCAAAGAGTATGGACTTGCTACTCTAACTAGCGCTCAATGTCTTGATTTGGTCGAAATGCATTTCAATGACCCCAGTTTGCGATTGTGCACAACGAGTCAGGCCAAGGCGTGGCACAGTGCTTTAGCTCGGCTTCTTTCAAAGCTTCTCACCCACGATGAGTATTTTGACAGGATAAGGTCACTCCCTCTCCTGCAACTAAGAGGTGGCCGCATGATTACTGCAGCGTCGGCATCGTCTGAACCGATCTATTTCCCTACGACAGAAAACCTCGAAATCCCCGCGAACTTGGGTCTGAGAGTCATCAGTGACTCTGGAAGTAACGGACGCTACCCAAAGACGTTATACAAGCAACTCGGAGTCATCGAAGCATCCGTGAGTCAAGTGCGAAACTCGATTCTGAAGACCTTCTCCTATCCAAAAGGGTTTACACTTGATGAAATAAAAAGCTATCTCCGTTATCTATACCTCACCCATCAGTCTATCAATCCTCCCTACGAACAAGCGTATCAGGCCGTGAGAATCATGACACAGGATAAGAAGATCAAGGGGCCTTTAGATAACGTTATCTATCTGCCAGGAATGGAAAACCCCTATACTCCACAGAGCCTCCTTGGCGTTGGTATATTTGGGCTGAGCGAACCTATCAATTACCTGCACCTATACCTTTTCGAAGATGCACCGAAGCATCATCAGCTCTTTCATATATCCTGGAAGACATGGTTGTGTGACTGTCTCGGGATGAAGCAGAGGCTAAGTCTAGTTCAATCAAGACCTTGCCTCGATCAAGATTCTACTAAAGGTGCTTCTTCGACCAATAAAGAGATGAACATGTTGTCTGACAACTGTAAGTATGTGCTCAAGAATCGTCCAGACAGGTTTCTGGGGCTTCTTCAACATCTTTGGCCTATTGAGGGACCCCGAATTATGGAAAGCCCATCATTGTTGTCCGAGATTCAAGGGCTGCCTGCAAAAGGCCTCTGCGGCTTGGACCGCTCAGTGGATCTCCGAGATACCTGGGTCCCCCTGAAAGAACTCAAAGATGTCGTGAAAGACTACATGCAATACCCTGACAAGTTTCCGTTCCTAAAGCTCGAAGAGGAGGAACACATGAGCCTGGTCATCAACATCAAATGGGCGTTCTTGACAAAACATCTCGGCGTCAAACACAAAGTCGACCTGGACTTTCTGCTTGGGATTCTAGAGTCTATCAAACACTCTTGGAACAAGCTATCGTCTTGGCAGATGGCTAAAGTGTTCGATCTATACTCCGTCATAAGAACGAGGTTCCTGACCTGCGCTGCCGACCAAAAGCAGCGAGCACTGTAGGCGTGTCTCTATGCCGCTTAAAGGATATTGTATTGACAATCTTATAGGGAATTCTTTGAAGATTCTGGCATTCTGTATATGGATGAAACAGGGCCAATTTGGATCGGCAAATCCAGTTGTCTCTGGGCTGCGCCTACTGACATGGTCTCCCGGTATTCGCTCAAGAGGCTTTACCAAGACAAGGTTCATGACAAAAAGCAATTGCAAGATTTATTCCGTTTGTTCCGCGTGGTATTGAGTATACGAGATGCCACCGTGGAAGACTTGGTAGAGGAATTGTGTCTTTTGCGAGACGAAGACTGTGACGATATGGTTCGCGTTGCAAACATCTACAAATATTTGGACAAGGAGATAAAGGCATCACCTGGGATGAGGTACGTATCCCGGTTCGATATAATTGCCTCTTCTCATTTACTAATCATGAGTCATCAGGACTGCGTTTGGTGAACATGCCGTTATATTGGTCCAAGATGGTTCCGATTCGATGTGGCTTTCAGTCAAGGAATGCTTCTGGTCTGAGTCAGAAATCACACCGATGGAAAGCAGCCTGAAAACCTGCTACCCGGACCTCAAAGACTTCTTTCTTGAGAAACTGGGTGTCAGAATATCTTCTTACGACAAACTCGTGAATTTCACCTCGACAGATGTAGAGGAAGCCAAGAAAAGCCTGTTGTCTTTCGTGGATGAGGCGGAATTTCTCCATGAATATCCACCAGAACCAATCCAGAGAGCACAGATTTTCCCAGTGGAATATCCTACTACTAAAGATGAGCCAAGGAGTTCCACTGAACTATGCTCTCTTGACACGGAGTTTTGTATTGGGGACCGCGGCTATCTAAAGAAATCACTGCAGTCCAGCATCAAGATGTTGAGTTTCAACGTCACAGAGGTACGGCGACTACAACCTCTTTTTAGATGGCTCTCGATTGAAGATCGCTACCTTTCGATATGTGTCGAAGAGGCGCTGAATGTGGTTCCGTCATCCGGATCCATACCACAGAATAGGACTTCCATACAATCTACTTTGAGTAACAAGGCATACCATATTGCTCGGTAAGTATATCAACCCAGATTTAGGACTTGGATCTAATCACGTATCATCTATTCAGTGTTGCTAAAACGTTTAACTGCTTCGGATCATGCGATAATCCAGTATCTTTGTACCACAAACTACGTACAGTGGAAATTGTCAAAGTGGATTGCATCTCGATAGATCTGGAAGTTGTTCAAGATGATGAATTATTCCAGTCTAAGGCTTCACAAAAGACACTTGCTCATATCTCCGATTGCGACGACAATCTTACTATTTATGTGGACTACGACGACAACAATAAAGACCTCTGCTTTTTCTCCGTCCTCCCTAGGAAGCTTCAACAATGGCTTATGCAAGATGAAGCACGAAGTTATAAGGGCGTCTCTTTCGAGGTGACCAATGCTCTTACTTCAATCTTTGCAAGTGATCCTGTCATCTTGAATGATGTTCTTGACGATCAAGGCATAGCCCAAGTTTCTTTCGAAAATCAGGACATCGTCGAGCCGGAGCCCTATACAGGGGCACAACAACCTCGGGTGAATCAAGATGGGCGGTCTGACTTGGTTATACGCGAACGATGATATTGTTCACTTAACTTCCGGTTGGTTATTCCATTGGCTGATTGGGAACGGTGTTGTGGAGAGATATTGTGTCTTCCTGACACTGATGCCGCTTGAGTTGGTGTTCATTTCTCCAGTCAAGGTTAGTTTCCCGGCTGAAATATCTGCTATTGGGAACGCGTTCCCTTAGTTGACTTCTTTTTGAGGTTAAGGCGCGATCATGACCATCAGGTCCGAACAAACAAAGGCTTTGTGAACAAAGACGTTGAGTTTTCCTCATTGATTTTATCACTGGCACAATGAACAACTTTCTTGTTAGATAAACACTTAGATGACAGTAGCCGATCTGAATGCAAAATACAGCAAACAATTTCTTTTTCCGTGGAAACATATTTAGTCTTTCATGTAGCTTGTCCTTATCGCAACGAGTATATATACCCAGCAGTTTGGTCATGTTGAAATCTTATCACCCACCAGCTTTGCTATTTCACAACAACATCCTACAACAGCGAAACACAAACTACAAACAACTTTTGCTAACTATTCACATCAATCAGTCAAGATGAAAAACCAGAACAGCAAGCCCACCCCAGTCAGTTTCTTGTCATCCCCCAGGATCGACGACGACGAAATCGACCACCCAGACCACATCCTTTGGCAGTGCCGGCCTGCAACCAAGACCACTCTCATGGACAAGATTCGTGGTAAGGAGGTCTGCAAGCGTATCAACTACATGGAGAACGACGTCTGCAATGGGTGCTCTGCTAAACGTGGAGTCGGTGCCTTTGCAATGGCTCGCGAAGCTAGGATCATTGGAGAGCTCATCACTTTCGATGTGCACGGCAATGAGATCTGGCGGTACTATGTGGTCTAGTCTACTCAAAGCCTCAGACGTACGAAGACTGGGGTGAGTTGTTCCCGTTACTGTGATTTTTAATCACACAAGCCTCAGTAGGTACACTGAATAGACGCATGATTTCCTAACTATCAAATTTTCCATTTTGAATAGATTCTCATAACGGTTCTTGTTTGTGAAGTTCCCCTGTCTCAAATTATATAAGGACGTGTAGGGTTCTTCCCAAGAACATATTCCTAAAGCAAATATCCTAACAAGAATTGTCAAAACTACTATTTAAATCAATTAGTCGTGATATAAAATATACACAATGGCTCCCATCACAGAACCACATCCAGACCACGTCTACTGGAAGTGCGCGCAAGTGTGGGATTCGGGGCTGAAATGCGAAGGGAAAACCGGTATCAATACCAAGCACTGCACATTGTGCGAGAAGGATCGCATCGTTGGTTCGCGTGCTTTGAACAGAGACGATGTGGATATTGGCTATCTTTACGCCATCTTGTCTGATGGTACTGCGCACTGGCACTACTCTATCGAGAGACCTTGACGAGTGAACAGATAGATGTACTCTGATCTACTAGCTATAATTGATGGATACAGGAGACTTTAAGAATGTGAGTTGCCTAGGAAGATACAATGCCATCGAATTCTGTTCTATTGCTGTATCATAAATAACTCTCTATTATTTTCCATGTAAGTTCTGATTCACTCTTTCTTCTTCCATCCTTCTTCAACGCACTCCCTGCTCTTCTACACGCAATGACCATCCCTACTTCTGATGCTACCAAGAAAACCAACCCGATTTTCGAGCATTATACGTAGATTCATTAGCCTCTTCCTTTTAGTTTGCCCTCATCCTATTCTCCATCCAACCACCCAGGCTACACTCAAAGCATTCGTGCGTGACTGGCATGGGTTGCAAACGGATCGGTGTTTCATTGGGTTATTCTCGTCGCTAACTCCACCCTCTTCATATGGAAAAGGGATAGGATCAAATGTGACGAGAGAGATGGCACGCTTTTCAGCTTTCCCTCCACTACAGTGTCTGCGTCGTGATACATGAAGGACCATCCGCGGTAGCCCACGAACTCGCAATCAACATCGTACTTTGGCCAGACCAAGCCGGGACGTTGACTGTCCGCAGTGGGGTCTTGACAAGAGTCAGAGTCGAAGACCATCTCATAGCCTTCGTGTCGCTCATTGGCACTTTTGATCCCTTCTGTTTCGCTGTCTTCTTCTTCCTGTTTACCGCTTCCCTCCTTTTTTAGCTTCACCGCTCTGTTCACTTTACGGATCTGACGCCAAATGGTGCCTCGAGCCTTCATCTCGCCAAGATAGTGCGCGTGGCATTCCTCGACTGTAGCACCTGGCAGGAAGAAGACAGAGGCGGTAACGGGCCATCGACTTCACGGCATTTCCATGACATCAAGGCAGGCTTGCCAGTATGATCGTTGAAGAAGCGATTGTTGTATACGGTTGGGCTTCTGATTGCCCAACTCATATCGCGTGGAAGTTTACCGCCTGTTGTCTTTCGGCTTCCATCTTTCTTCGGACCATGACTGCGATCTATACTCTAAGCGAGTAAGTTGTGAAGATATGTATTGAATGGTACAAACGCGGCTGAGTGCATGAAGACGAGTGATGATATGACAAGGCAGAAGTTGCGGAACATATAAGTACTGCTTTTCACCTGTGCCTAGAGTGGTCAGACATGGCAGTATTCAACCTGGTGCTAGTGCAGAGGTCAGTTCCAACATCTCTTGAATGCCAAGAAGGTCGGTGCTTACAAGTGGGAAAATAGGCTTGCAGTAGAGATATCCTAATCATTATCGGACATGATACACTCTCACTCTGTCACAGTTGCGACTATATCAGACTGAAGCATTCTAATGCTGTGTAGCTGTCAACGCTTTTGTTAACCACAACTATGTCATCTGGCCCTGTCTTGAGACATAATGAATAACGCTGTAATGAAATTCTCAGCGAGTTGCCAAATGCAGAGACGTTAGAGGGACCGCGGAAGTCTGATTCAACAGAGCCGATAGCTAACCGCTGCGAAACTATCAGCAGTGTGAGGTTGAACTCTTGTCCTAAGTGCAAACGGCGACGCGGTATAGGTGCTGACGCTATAAGTAGAGTGTGCATCAAGATTGGCGACCTAGTATGGATACAAGACGACGGCAAAGAAGTTTGGAATTATACCTGAGTATCTTGAACTCGTGGTCACACTTGGAAAAATGAGCCTATGAGAAACGGCAGTATCTGGTAGAAATGCGTGGTAAAATATTAGTATCATTATCGGGATTTTTCAGTTTTCATTTTTGTAGAATATCAACCCTTGTATTGCCTCCCAAAATTCGATTATTTTCCAGGTGACCCAGTAACGCCAACAATATCCTCCTGCTTCTTTTTCTCTCCCTTTGGCACAAGCGGGTTACGGAATTCCCTGCCCTGCTCCTTGCCAGCCTCTTTTTTGGTGTAGATACCTGACATACTGCTTATCGCACGGGTATCCTTAGTCTCATAGTCGGTTGTCGTGCCGGCTGTTGAACCACCGGTTCCGAATGTCTCTTGCAGAGACGAGCTCATGTTCCCTTTGGAAGCACCTCCGGCTCCAATCACGCCGTTGGCGCCAGTTTGGTTAGGGTTGTTTTGTGATCGGTTTCCCATATAGTAGACGCCGAAGCCGAGTAGTGAGAGCCCAGCGATGGCGGGAACCATGGCACGGCGCTTTTGGGCTTCAATTGCTTTGGACATGTTGTAGTGAGAGGTTGGGTAGTCTTTGAATGGTGAATAGTTGAGGTGATGTCGAGAAGAAGAGGCTAATGTAAGGCTAGATTTGAATGATGGATGGCTGGCTTTATTGATGGGTTTCTTAGAATTCGAATTCAATGTGAACATGAGATTATTAGTAGTGACATCAGAAGTTGTGTATTTATGTTTATTCACTTCTCCACTTCCATGGTCGATGAGCATGTAGTTAATGTGTAGTCTGAGTCTATGACGGAATGACTTTTGACCATGATGACGGTATGGCGCATAAGACAATGGATGGTTTCGTATGTTGTTAGTATTGATCCTAGACAGCTGGATTTAAATGAGAGACAAATGAACTCCAAATGACGAGCTAAATTATAGAAGTAGTCGTATCTCCAGGCTAGACTGATTCTGTTCTTGTCAATTCATTCCAATCTACTGGGTTTGGTGACTCCATGACAATACTCAACAGATTAGTCATCTGAATCAGCTAGTGATCAATGCATAAAAGTATATTCAACAAGTATTCTTATAGCGTAAAGAGCGTCTCCAACAATTCTACTTTGATGTGTTGCTGATCTCTCTGGTGACTCGACGTCCGACGGGTAAATCGCGACCAAGATCATCGTGAGTAGCATCCCATTCAGCCACCTCGTCATTCGGCACTTTTAGCAGGCGATGCGTGTTGGCGCCATTATCATCAACCGAGATGACTTGAGATCGAATCTGGTAATTTCCCAAGCGAGGGAGGAGCTTCATCCAGACGTAATAATAAAGGCCGCAAATAGCCAGAATACCAATACCAACAATCATATAAGTACACCACAGGCTAAGATGAGGTTAGTCATGGTTCATGAATTAATAGATAGCAAGGGACTCACAAGCTGACTGTTCCACCATAGATACCACCGACCGGAGGAATCCAAGGCATGATAAGAAGGTATGCCTGTGTCAGAAGATACAGAACGACAAGAGCGTACCATGCTCGGAAGTCGGACGGCGGAGTACCAGATCGAGCGCGACGACGGCGGATGAGTAAAAGACCAACACCCATGGCAGCATAAAAGATGGCGTCGGGGTACGTCTTGAGAGAAACCACAAACTGGAAAGCGTCTCCTGCTGGAGGAGCGATAATCATGAGAAAGGTAAAGGTCCATTTCAAAAGATATGGGCCAACGGGAGTACCAAACGGTTTGGTCGAGACCCAAAACTCCGTCCAAGGGAGCACACCTTGACGGGCAATCTCTCGAATCTGACGGGATTGACTGACAAGGACAGCAAGCAAGTTCCCGAAAGAACTCAAGAGAACGCAAAAGTTGAGAGCCGACTCGGCGGTCTTGCCAAAGGCTGTTCGGAAAAACACAGCTGCAGCCAGTTCACTTGACTCGAGGAAGATGTCCTTGGGGACAGCAGCGAAGTAGGCGATGTTGCAGAGAAAGTAGAGGATGAAGACAATAAGAAGAGAAGCACTGGCGTTCTTCTTGAGAGTAGGAATGGGATTCTTGATCTCGTTTGCCATGCTAAAAGCATTCTGCCAGCCTGAAAAGGCAAAACTGATGTTGACCATTGCCTGGGACAGACTATAACCACTTGAAGTAGTTCCCTCAAAGCCGTTGCGAAAGTTGAGATTCGGGTCTGGGATGCTGCCAAAGTTACCTCCAAGGATGACGAGACCTGATATGGCGATGAAGACAAGTAAGAGCAGCTTCAGAGCGCCAAGGACGTTGATAGCCCACAGCGAGTACCTGTTGTGAGCAATGACAGTGATGACGGCCAGAGTGTAGGCGGCAATAGCAACACCCTTGAGTTCCCAAGGATCTGGAGCACGGCCGACAATACGCCAAAGGTAGTTGGACAGAACAATGGCATTACTGCTACTGAAGGACAGCAGCACAGACTGGACAGCAAACGCGACAGGGAAGAAATGCTTGGGACGAGGAAAGCCTTGCTCAAGCCAGACAACCTCTGAACCACTGCGGTTGGGAAAGTAGCTTGTGAACTCCATGTGGACGGCAAGACCAGCGATGGCGAGGATGAAGCCAATGACCCAGTACACCAGAGCCAGACCGATAGATCCCGTGAGACGCAGGATAGTGGCGGGCGTTGAGAAGATACCTGTGCCTACCATGTGGTTCAGGTTGAGGAAGATGATGGTTATCCAGTTGACATGGTATCCCAAAGGCGAGCGTGTTTCGACGGGTGCACCGACGGCCTCTTGGTAGCCTGAAGTACCATTGCCGGCTGTTTGGCGAACATAGGCGAGTTGGCCATCGCGGATGATAGACTCTGACTCCGAAGCTTCGCCTTGACTGATGGCATGGCTTGTAGCCTGGGACTTTTGTTTTAAAGAGAAGCCCATAGTCTGTCGATGAACAGAAGAGGAGTGAGGTGGAATAGACTGGATGAAACGAGTGAGTATTGGGAACAAGATCAGCACCTTATATCATTCCTATTAGCCCCCGTCGCCAAGATGCAGACTCTTGGGTTTGTCTTGTGGACCTTCTATATCCAGCTTTATTAACCTGTTTAAGAATCTAAACAACATCATTGTCTATTGGCATGGTGTTTTCAGGGGGCAAAGTTGCAAGATGCGTGGTGTACGTGATAAGAAACAACCGTTGCACCATCGGCATCACCTATTGCAACCCACCTTTCGTACTACTCTATGTCGCTATTACACTCTTAATTCTCTATCTATAGGCTTCAATGCCCAGTCTTGGATGTTGGGTGGTTTACTCCCTCTCATTGGTCGAGAGGATGACGTGCTTATAACCCAGCATTGTCGTGATACATGTCTAGTTAAGATGTTCTGCAACCTACACATTTTTCGGTCAAATGTCATCATATTCTTGGCGGACATTCACTTACCACTAACATGAGGTAGGATTCTCATAAGTCAGCTTTTCTTTGATAGTTTGAGGGGATTTCAGTATTGCGTTAGTGTACCAGCAATGGCGCAATCACAATCTTCCCGCGGGTTCATCAATCCGTTTGCGGGGAAACGCGACAACGACAGTCTTATATACAGGATAAGGCGCTTCAATGCCGATTCTATTAACAGAATTTACCAAGACTTCCTATCAAATATCAAGTATCCTCAAACATGGCCACTGCAGCTATTCTCACTCCCGTTGCTCCCCCGTCAGCACCAGCTTTTGAGACGACTCCTGCTGCCCATCCTCCACCAGGACAGCCAGACATTGCCTACCATCCTGACTGGGAGAAGTACCAAGCACGTGTAGCCCGCAGGACTCAGACTGAGAATCTTACCAAAGACATTCCAGAGGGTTTCCCCAAAGAGCTCAAGGGGGACTTGGTCTGGGAGGGTGAAACTATTGCTCAAACTTACAACTGGACCTATACCTTTACATCTGAACAGCTCGAGGACATTGACAATGCTCTGGCTCATTTCAAGTGTAAGTATCACTAGTACTCCTCCATACTGATACTAATATCTTAGCTCTCAACATTGCAAAGGGTTACATCTCACAAGAAACCTTTCCTCTACCCAAGACCCATGATGAACTCCGTCGTCTTTCCCGTGAACTGCACTTTGGTCACGGCTTCTTCGTCCTTCGCGGTCTAGACGTTGACCGTTATACACGTGAAGAGAACATCATCATCTATGCAGGCATCTCTTCCCACATTGGTTCTATTCGAGGCCGTCAAGATGCTTATTACGAAGGCAAGCGTGTCGACGTAGTTCTTGGACACATCAAGGACGTCCGAAGTGCTACTAAGATTAAGATTGGATCCCCTGCCTACACAGCAGACAAGCAGGTCTTTCACACGGACTCCGGCGACATCGTCTCGCTCTTCGCTCTTGGCACTGCCGCTGAAGGAGGTGCAAGCCGCTTGGCCAGTGCCTGGCGCGTTTACAACTATGTTGCCGAAACGCGACCAGATCTTATCCGAACATTGACTGAAGACTGGGAAGCAGAGCTGTAAGTCTATACCTGTCCCGGAATAAGCATGTTACTGATTGTGTTACAGCTTCACAAAAACCGTCAATGACACAGACAAGGTCTCTAGACGCCCTCTAATCCATCACCAGCCCGCCAGCGCCGATGGAAAGACTCCAGAAAGAGTCGTCCTCCAGTACGCCCGCCGCTACTACGTCGGTTTCGGGGCCCTCCCACGCGGCAACCATATACCACCCATTACCGAAGCCCAAGCTGAGGCTCTCGACACGTTGCACTTCCTGGGTGAGCGCTTCAGCGTATCGACGGATTTCCAAAAGGGCGATATCCAGTATGTCAACAACGTCGCCGTCTTCCACGCCCGCGATGGTTTTAGAGATACCGAGGATCAGCAGTAAGTTCAACCTCAAAAGGGATGGAAGCAAAACTTCTGACATGAGAAATAGGAGACATCTTCTGCGATTGTGGCTTCGAGACCCTGAGTATGCTTGGGAGACACCCGCTGCTCTTACTGAGAGATGGGATCGGGTTTATGGTGGTGTTACACCTGAGTTGCAGACTTTTCCTCTTGAGCCTTATGTTCGTAGTGAATCTGCAGGAGTCACTCAGACATAGACCTAGTTATAGATTCTGTAATGAGTGTCTAGGATAGTTGGTTTCTGATAGTATCTTACCAAGACATATGTGAGTTCATGTTTCAGCTATTTATCTTTCAGTAATTTCATTTTGAGCCTGGAACGTTCTAGTAATCACTTCGTGTGACCCTATCACATTTACCGGCACCACAGGATTGAAATTTCGCTCAGGTTGATAATCAGGCCTGTGCTAAAAAGTCCACCTATTCGCCTTTACTACAAACACCGTGAATCAACCTTTTTTTAGGAATAAGTGTGATTTCGTGTAGAATTAAGCAAGCTAATCACATGTACGCAGCCCGCTTCTGATTATGTGGCCAGCTTTAGAGTCCAGGAGAATGCAAGCGTTTGTCGGGCTTCTACTTTGCCCACCTTACACTCTAATCTATAAGATACCAGTCAGCTTCTCAACTAGTCCATCTAACCAGACAGTTCAGATCAGATATCTACACACCGATCACATACCTAAGAGAAACAACCCTTCAATTGCAGCCCAAACACTCATTATGTCCGAAACACTTTCCAAGCCCACAACCACAACTCGCCCAGATCACACCCACTGGAGATGTAAGCAGCGCCTACAAGATGGGACAAGGTGCCCTGCGGAGATGCCAATGTCTGTAGATACTTGCACCAGGTGCGGTAGGCCACGCGGGAATAATTGTGAGGCATTAACTGGAGAGGGCGATGGTTTAGGGAGTCGGATCAGGGTGGAAGATGGAGAGGAGGTTTGGGTTTACACTGTTTTGTCCAATGGGTATCATTGAGTACGTGAGTAGATAGACTAGGACAAGCAATTGACGAGTGATTCAAAGGTTAAATAACTGGTTATTTGCTGGGCAATGCATCCTTTCACTGCGATTTGTGAGTGCGTCAAATAGGTACCTTATTTGGAGCTTGCACTGCTGATCAAGGAGTGTTGGTCACTGAAACTCTAGCTGTCCCTTTGTCTATATCATGGCTACTCTAAGATGCTGGGCATTCCAATTTCTTCACAACACCACCGGTTCATGCCTGTTTTTCGGACGTTTTATACTTTACCGCCAATAAGAAAAAAACCCAAGACTTGTAAAACCCGAGATCATCATGCCTAGAAATTCTATTGTAAGTGTCACACCTATTATCAAGCCAGAGCACACGCACTGGCGCTGCAAGACCAACCACCAGACACGCCAAAAATGTAACAATACTCAACTCATGTCTCAAACCAAGTGTACTGTTTGCAACCATTGTCGTATAGCTGGCTCGGGGGCTGTGGGTAACCGTGGGCAGACACTCGGCTTCCTTGAAGCTTTTAGTCAGGGCAGAGAGCTGTGGAGGTACAAGTGGTAATAGTGCCGCCTAGAGACACTTTCTTCTACATAATTCATAGATAGTATAAATCAAACTTAAGCACTGACACGGAGCCTAACCTGTGACCCATGACTAACAAGTTGTCTCTTGTAGCCATACATGTTGGTCTGTAATCTGTAGGGAGCCATGGAAGCCGACGCTTTTCCTAGAGGACCCAATCCTTGCTAATAGATAGTCTGTGATCAAGGTATCCCTGCTTTTGATGGCGATTTCTTGAAGTAGATAGCGACTTCGATATATGACTCCCGTGGTCTAATTTCAGCCGCTGGCCATCTTCAGAGAAGAGTAGTGTACTGCATTCTTTATTTGCCAAGACTTTGTCTTTGTTAGAGCCAGCACTCACGTCTCGGATGCAGATATGAGATTCTGTGGCTACGGCAAGTGTGCTACCATCGGTGGAGAAAGTAGCTGCAGTAATCGATCCATCTTGTCTAGAAAGCATGTTCTTGTTGGAACCGCTATCTACATCCCAGTATCTAAATGCGCCATTTTTTGAAGCTGACACAAGCATCTTCCCATCTGCGGAGAATTGCATGGCGTTTACTGGCTTTTTCATGCGCGCAAACATTCTGCAAATGGCGAGATGCGGTATTGAAAACATACATGAATTGTTCCATCTTCAGTTGCTGAGGCTAGTACAGCACAGTCCGGTGACGACGCTACAGCACTGACTGGATGATCCTTGTGTTCGATGGCATACTGGCCCAAGTCTGCTGTCATAACCCAAAGATGAACGGTCATATCACTAGAAGCCGAAGCAAGTGTACTCCCATTATGAGAAAGCGTGATGCTGGTGATAGGGCAATGACGTCTGCAGAGACTTATCTGAGATGAATAGTCTTGGTTCTCAAGCCAGCCTTCAGTGCTGCTGGCGAGAGATTTCTAGTTGGAGAAAAAGCGACAGATGTGGATAACCTACTAAGCCCATCTACAGTTTCTAAATATAGATCCCTATGCTTTTTTCTCCTGATATGCTCTTTACTAATGATACCCTTGGCTCCTACTGGTATTTCCTTACTTGTTGCTTTCTGGGCCGAATACCAGGGCCTAACTGTATAGCTGCAACAAAATTTCATTGCCCCGAGATGGCCATTTTGGCACATTCAGGTATAGTTCATGTCTAGATGAGAACGAGTTGTTTCTGACAAGCCATGATCGAATCAGTCATACTCCGACTATAAAAGAGTCTCAGTGAGATACCTTCAGGGTCTGATGTAGAGTGCTTGTGCGTTGCTTTTGACGGCAAGCAGGTCTATTCAACCCCGAGGGGAGTTTCCGCCATCGCCACTCGTACAAATATCATCGACATCAGCTTTCGAAGCCCATTTAAGTAATCAAGTGTATAACTTTTCGATTTTTGTTTTATTATCGCTGACTCAAAATGCGTACGAGAACCCATTATGGAAATATCGACAACATAACTTCAATGTCTAAGGAACATCTCCGCCACTCTCGGATCGGGTCTACTCATCCCCTGGAAGAAAATGACTGGTAAGTATCTAACAGCTCAAAGGGATTTTCCAAGTTACTGAGATTGATGCATCTTCACAGGGCAAGCTAAGGCTTATGTGTCATGGACAGATGAGGAGTAGGAGAAGTCCATCGAGATATACTAGGTTTGGTCGAGACGTCTGTAGAGAGCTAGCTGTTCTTGAAAAGATTGACAGTGATTGCACAAAGACTTGGAACTATTTTGATGCGCCAGTCGAAGTTCGTGAACAAGGGGTGAGGGACTCTTAATCAAGGTCTTGCAGATAGACCTAAGCCCATTCAGTTACACGATCGCATGCTAGATAGCCGCTGTATCAGATGCAATGGAAGGAATACTTTCTCTGAATCGTTGGATCCGATATGGTCAGTTAGTGAATATGTGAAATATGTGGCATCAGCGTAACAGACTGTGATTTGCATCTTAATCCAAACAAACCACATTTCACATTTATAAAACAAAGAGCATCTCTACTCTCTCCGACCGTTCATCAACAGCTCAACATCCAGCAATCTACAAGCTTTTTATTATATATCAACTCTAACAACCCTCTGCAACTTCCTCAACAACTATATCTACTACATACCTAACACTTCTCCAACATGCCATCAAGCACAGTCAACAAGGTCACTGTCAAGGTTCGCAATGACCACACCCAGTGGGAGTGTCACAACTGCGAAGAAATCAACAGCATGGTAAACGACATCTGCCGCGGCTGCGGCGAATCACGGCTAGAAAACTCCTCGGCTCTCAATGCCACCGGGGAAAATATTGGGCAGAATGCTGGAAAGAATGACCGAGGAAAGGAACTATGGGCATACTATCTTTATACAAACGGGAATCATTAACTGGGTGCATGATTTCCGGCCACACAATGGCACAGAGGATGTGGCTTTTGATTCTTAATGGTTGGGAGAGAAAACTTTGATGTCGGTTTGGTCGACTTGGGTATAATTCCTAATAACTTGGGTTACACTTGGCATAGGGTGATCCTACTTAATACATTCTTTCTTCAAACAATACTCATTGCGCTTCGTCTCTAATAGTCCATCTTTCGCTCTAATTTCATCCGAGACGTCGAGTGACAATCGTAGTAAGGTACAACTCGGCACCACATCCTCTATAACGCAATGTGCTAGTATTACTCATATGGAATAAAGTTATGTATCAAGAGCAGATGTTACTTGACTCTGGGGATGACATTGAAGAAGACATGACGCGCGGAGTGTTGTAGTTGGAAGGATCCGCTACGCAAAGAGTTCGTGTTTTATATGCAAAAGGTCAACTGCAGTCCTAAAGATTTAGTCTATATGATACACCATTCTTTCCTGGTATCTTGAAGTTTACATAGCATGCATATATGTCACCCTTGAACTATGATTACCGAAATAATCCTCCGGGGTGGTATTCGAGATGCGGTGCTCTCGACATTGATCATTTAGTGGGGTGAATAGTCGAGATCCACTGAAGATCCAACGACGATGCGCTAAGTCTACTACTGTTCAGTGCCATTACATGATCTCGACTCACTTGATGCCTATCTTTTGCCTCAACATTACTGGGCACTTGTTCCTGTATTTATGCAATCAATCTTAATTAACCTACAGACTACAAGACTGCTAATCATGCCCTTGATCTTCATTATCTACCCAATACCATGTCCTCATCTCCACCCCCATTCGATCTTTAACCCCCAGC